>CM076578.1:1856525745-1856658034 GCA_034641835.2 Pinus albicaulis | reverse complement strand
TCACCGATTCTAGGTCATGAGGAGAAGTTATGGGAAACGTGAAATATAATTCTTTAATAGAATCGAGAGAAGTTATGGGAAACGTGAAATTCTTCAAGGAAACCTGAAATTCTTGAGGTGTTGTGTTGTATAATTGAGTTGTTTTTAGTATTATGTTTTTAAAAGTTTTTTTTAACAGTTTTTTATTTAATTTTTCTAAAATTTAAGAGTAATTCATTGAAAACAAAAGTTCCATAAGTAATTTTGTACAATAAAAATTATAAAAATTCTATAATTTTCATAAATTTTTTAAAATATTGAATTTATATATACAATCAAAAAATCAATTTAAATAAGACAAATCAAAATTTCACTTCAATTTTTTACAACATAAAAAACTCTTAAAAAAATTAGTTATGTTCCATATCCTAGAACAACAACCCCACCAGAGGTTAGCTATTGGCAATGGCTCTAAAAATCGAGCTCCTCGTGCGTTGAGTCAACAAAAATACACAAGAAAGGATCTCCTGGAACAGCAAAATCCACTATAAGCATTCTTCATAAGATTGATACTTCTGCTACCATGTTGACATGGTCGCGTCTGAGAATTTCAGGAAACGTCGATCAGTCACCGTTCTCTGTTAATTCACTACTTAGCCCTTGACAATCGCTAGAGTCTTCACATAGCTCGGTTTCTGCGTGTTCGTGCTTGATGTTTGGCGTGAGGGCTGAAGGATTCAATCCCACCATTCTGACAGACTCTCCTAAATATTAAAAAATAGGGCTTTCTGGTCCATGGCTCTAATCTGGGATGGAGCGTGCAACGACCTCTCAATAGTCACGAATGCATAGAACCAGGATATAGCACTGCACTACACAAGAATTGGTGCGATTTCCCAATATCCTTCAAACAGTGACGCAAACTCTTCTTTATAGACTGGTGTGCTTCTCTCAAGGGAAATCAAACACTCAACAGACTCAACCAGAACACTCCTACAAACACGATATCATCTAGAAAAACACATGGAAATCTCACAAATTCACTCTAGCCTACTCTATGTATAAATATAGAAAAACACATGGAAATCTCACAAATTCACTCTAGCTTACTCTATGTATAAAGTATAAAATTTCAGATCTCTTCCATCTTCTGCTAAGGTAGTTAAGCTAGAGTTTAGTTGACTTTAATATCAAAAAGGAAATTGAAAAACAGTGCATAAATTACTCATAAAATAACTGGAATATTACAATCAAAATTAAATTACAAGTTATAGAAATAATGTTCATGAGATTCAACACATTTCTATAAAATTATTAGAGTACAAATATAGATTTAATTGCACAAACTTGCCGGAATTGAAAAAGAAAAAATTGGAATTGAAAATGAATTTAATTCTAGCAAGTTTGTGTAATTATTCTTCAACTAGATTCCTATTTATGCTCTAATAATTTTACATGGTATCAGAGCTTGGACTTAGGTTTTATTCCCCATAGCTGCATTTGAGGGGGGTGTTATTCCTGCGTCTGAGGGAGGTGTTGGAGTAATCACCTCACCTTTATGGAATCAGTAATTCTCATCATGGAGATCCTAATTACCCTTTTTGAAGTACACCAACAATTCCACACAAAAATGAATATTGTTGAGAAAATCTGTCAAAAACACTCTAACAACCAACAACTCAATCCCACCTATATATTATTATAAGCATTATTCCAAATTAAACATTATAAATTATTCTAACAAATTATTTTTTTTAAAAGCCTTAGAACTGTAAAAAACCACCATAAAATTAGCAGAAGTTCATTGTACAGTGAAACAGACCGCTATTAATGAGATGTGAGGTTGGAAACCCGCCCACAACCTTTGTTTTTGAAAACCAAAGAGGGCAGTCGGATCCTGGCCGAAATTATTATAAAGCACACACCTTGGCATGTGTAAAACAAAGCTTATCTGTTGTGCAAATAATGTTTTAGTCATCCGTTTGACTTTGAAGAATAATACATTCCACGAGAGGACGCACAACAGTCCCTTTGCTGTTTTGCCAAACTATGGTACTTCAAAGTTTGGCATATTTAGGCAGACTTCCATGACTATCAATGAAGCCAAGAATTCCTTAGAAACCCTAATTACATTATTTGAAACCCTACAAGACATATTCACAGGTCTACTTGCCGTGGTTAGCCTAACACCTAAAGGCTTTGGTAGCTAGGCATGAACTTGAGCATCTTGAAAAGCACATCAAGGGACGGATGAAGGGAAGTTCCTTTCAGTAGCAAATTTTTCCTTTTTCTGGGAGCCTTGAATTGCGAATCGTTTAATAGTGCTCCTTCACCTCCTTGTATCACAATTCAGCGTTGCTCGCAACCTAAGGCTTTACTCTCCAACGATTCTTGGGAATCGGCGCCTTCCGGTGCCATGGCTGTCTCGGTATCGTTGTCTCTGTGAACGCTCCCGTTCCTTGTTCCATCAACCACAACCGGTACCTCGTCCGGTGACGTAATCTCGATGGGTTCGATGATTCCGGAGCCGGTGTCCGTCGGGTTCGTGTCGTCGGCGGGCAGCAGACTTGTTCGGCAAACAGGGCACGTTGTGTGCGAGAAGAGCCACCTATCGATGCACTCCGGATGAAAGGCGTGGCTGCACTTGGGCATCGATCGGAGCTGCTCGTCGTCTTCGAATTTGCTGAGACAGACCGCGCACTCGAGCGTTTCTTTGGTCTGCGTGTTGTGGCCCTTCACAAGATCGTAGCTGAACACTGGGAATCTTTCGATTACGGCTTTGTCGAGACCACGGTTGCCCTCGTCCTCCCTCCAGGCCTGTGCACGGGCCATCCTCAGGGTTTCATCTCCACGGCCGCGTTTGCGGAAGAAGATAGAGAAACACCCCAGTAAAAAAATTACGGCCAATAGCACGTACAAAATGATCAACATGGCTGGGATAATCGAGATGATGCCGGAGTTGAAAGTGCCGTAGGGACCATGGTCTTTATCGGAAGGGTTATTGCCGTTAGTGGCCAAACTCACGACAGAAAATGGTGAAGAAAAACTCAGATTCTCAGAGTTTCTCACGACGATCAAATGCAAATTTCCGCCATTCGCAACTGGGTCAATCGAAAGCTATAATCGCCTGCTCTTCATTCTTAACCCAATCAATCCACACGACACGACTGATAAAATTGAATTTCAGACGATTTTGTTGCAGAGAAATGGAACGCACCGCAGCTCGCTTTATATAAATTAAAAAATGCGTTTACCTAGAGTTTGATTCCGATTTGGCAAGGAGGGATGAGAGAGATTGAGAGAAACGAGGGGAGAGAGATATTGAGAGGAGAGATAGATGGAGAGAGGATGGATAGAGAGAGTGGAGATAAGAAAGTGAGGTAGGAGAAATGGATGGGTAGAGAGAGTGGAGGGGAACATTGAGAGATAAATATAGAGAGGGGAGAAAGATATACATGGTGGGGTGATAGGAGGGAAGAAGAAAGGGGTAGAAAAGAGAGGGAGAGAGAGGAATAGTGAGGAGGAGAGAGAGAAAGGGAGTGAGATAGAGAGACAAAGATAGATGGGGATAGTGAGGGAGAGTTAGAGAGAGTGATGGGGAGAAGATAGAGAGAGGGGTAGAGAGAAAGGTAGGGAGAAATGGGTTGAAGGGAAATAGATACAAAAGGACATACATGCTCTATAATGGGTGTGAAGTGTGCACATTGTTCATAATGTGTAGGTTTCCCTAAGAATGCATGCACACTTGGACATTAGTTTCATAATGTGTACACATTGTTGATAATGTGTGGGTGTTCCTAAGAATGCATTGTAATATGCCAAAATAGGGAAAATAAGCAGTATTAGGAATATCTTAAAATATTCCAAAAATGGACTCTTCAGCAATGCATTCACAAAAAAATGCATTTCCAGAAATGTATGCCATAAAAATTAAAATCATCACTTCGATCCAATAGATATATCCATCTAGCATCTAAGTCCAAGAGGAGATCAGAAACAAAAGAAACTAGGTGAGGTAATAAGTCCTCCCACACCTAGTGTAGCTGAAAATCACTAAAACCCTACTACTCAGAAATTATGCACAAAAGAAACAACACAGTCTTATGAGGGTTTTAACTTAGAAATTAGGAGAACAAGTAGATCTACTCATATATTGATTAATAATGCTTAAGAACTAAGATCTAGTCTCCTCATACAAAATACAAGAGAACCCGGCAAGGGTTTCTTGTCATACACTCACAATAAAATGGCGATCTTAAAAAATAAACTGAATAATCACTGCAACATGAGATACAAGAGTGTAGAAGGCTAAAAGATGTTTGATCCTCCATATATGAGATCCTAGGGAATTTCTTGCAAGGATACAAGAATCCCTCCTATTGGAGCATGTGCTCCTCCTCCCTTTGCATGAGGTACTAGATGTGCTCTAGATGTGACAGCGTTGTTGCCCTCATCTCCATCAATGTGTATGGGCAACCTCTCAACAATTTGATCTCTTTGTGAAAAGGAGATCCCCATGCCATCTTGTCTAGGAATATGAAATAAGGATCTTACCTCTAGCAAGGTATCATGCAAGATGTCAGCTCCTCCCATGGTTTTCTGAAGTGGAGTGAATTTTATAGTCTCCTCCATCATATACCAGGGTTTTGTTCTCTTAAGTTTTTCTTGTTCATGTGCCTTAGGAAGTTTCCCATCAAACCTTCCCACCAATGTTTCAATGAATCTTGCATAAGAGGAAGTGTTTGCATTTTTCAAAGAACAAGATTAAAAAATCCACCTTGCATAGGCCTTACCTCTAAGATCCAACGCTGCAATTCTGATGGCTTCATCTTCAGAAATATGGTGTTGCTGTAGATAGGAGTCTAGCTCCTTCACCCAAGCTCCAGCTAAACATGTAGGTGAACCTTCAAAAGTAGATAGAAGAAATCTATCTGCATCTTGTTGCTTGCTCTTCTCCACCTAGATCTTGCAATACTCTTGGAAATTGGTATGATCTCTAAACCTCTCAATACGAGATTCATACACCTGCAACATTTCACTAAGATTTTCCCTCTTAAGTATTCTCCCTCCTTTCATCCATCTCAAGATAGATCTGGGTACTTGACTGCGATGTGCATCATGGTGTGTAGTTTCATGCTCACACTCACCATGTGCAAATCTAGATTTAGCTCTAGATCCAAACTCCTCTGGATATCTCATCTCCATTATTATTTTCTTCAGCTCTCCTCGAAAGCTCTGTATAGATCTTGGAAGAAGCTTTGTAAGCATGTCTTCCTTTCTCCCTTCACATAATGGAGCCTTACCTTTTCTGTCCATCTCTCCTGAAAGTATAATGGTCTGAGATCCACAAGCTGAGCCAAGATTGAAGCTTTGATACCACTGTAATATCCCATAATAGGGAAAATAAGCAGTATTGGGAATATCTTAAAATATTCCAAAAATGGACTACTCAGCAATGCATTCACAGAAAAACGCATTTCCAGAAATGTAAGCCATAAAAATGAAAATCATCACTTGAATCCAATAGATATATCCATCTAGCATCTAATTCCAAGAGGAGATCGGAAACAAAAGAAACTAGGTGAGGTAAACAGACCTCCCACTCCTAGTGTAGCTCAAAATCACTAAAACCCCAGACACTGCTACTCAGAAATTATGCACAAAAGAAACAACACAGTATTATAAGGGTTTCAACTTAGAAATTAGAAGAACAAGTAGATCTACTCATATATTTATCAATAATGCTTAAGAACTGAGATCTAGTCTCCTCATACAAAATACAAGAGAACCCGGTAAGGGTTTCTTGTCATACACTCACAATAAATTGGTGATCTTCATATATAAATTGAATAATCACTGCAACATGAGATAAAATAGTGTAGAAGGATGAAATATGTCTGATCTGATGTATATCCGTCAAGGGATTCCTCCCATGAAAGGGTGAACCTCTCAATCACAATAAAACACTGCAACGGAACCACTAGACCATCCACTGAAGCTACCTCCAAAAATAACGCATTCCCTAGCTGGAACAACACTGGGAATGTGGGGAAATGTGTGGTCTGATATCACAAATCTGAAATGAGCTCAATACCTCTCCAAAAAAATCTCCCAATGGAAGGGAACCTCCCTCCTATGAGAAACTAGCTCAGAAAAGTGGGATTCCAATCCCTTCCACTGCTGCACCCTGCAATACTGCACAATAACCTGCAGAAACTGTGTTGATGAAGTAGACTGAAGCTTGGCCTGGAAACCTGATGTGGAAATTGAATGCAAACTCTTCCAAGAGGATCCTCAAGGAAAGAGGTGGGATTCCCGCTCAGGAACACCCAGTGCTAAACATCACATCAACCATGCTAAACAACAAGAGGAAGAAAAAGTCTGAGCAGACCAAAATAATAATATAAAACATGAAGAGTAATGCTGCCATCCTCTTCCTTAAATAAAATATGAGTTTTCTTGCCCTTGGCCCCACTCAATTAGGTCATCCCCATCAAAAGATTAATCTCCCTCCAAACTGTGTTATTCCTTCTTTGATTCTTGCCCCTCCACATCTGCGTTGTTGACTTAGTCAAAGTGGACTGAATAAACCTAATATCATCCCTGGTCACACATGGAGGTGTTTTATTAAGCTGCAAGGAGTGTCTCCTTTCACACTTGAAGTTTTTTTTTTCCTTCTTAGGAGACTTATGGGTTTTTCTACCCATTTATTCACTGGCTAAAGATATTGCTAACTCTAATGTTCCCTTTAGCTTTGAGGCTAAAATTTGGGAACATTACATGCATGCACACTTCCCTTGCCAACTTTAACCTACTTTCCAGTCACCTAACATCCAAACACAAATCTAGTGAATATGCATAGAAAAGCCATGAGTGTCAACACTTCGTATGAGTTTCTCTCTAATTGAAAAGAAGATTTTTGTCCACTTATGTTTTTTCAAATCAAGTTTTTGTCTTATAGACAATTTTTGTGTAATTATAATGAAATGTAAGTAACATGATGACAATTATTGTCTTGTTGAGGGATAGTAAAAAAAAAATTGCTTAATTACAGTAAGGAAAAAAATTTCTTGCTATGAAGTTGGAAGACAAATTTTCTCCCTTTTTGTAATATTAAAAGACTATTGTATAATAAGAGAATAATATTTGTAATTTGAAGACAATTTAGATGTTTATTTGTGCTTGGAAGGAAATTGTTGTATCCTTGTAATTACAATCCATTTAAACACGAGGAACCATCATATAAGTTGAGATTAAAGTCACCAAGGGAAAAACAACCCATAGAAAAGATCATTGATGCAAGAGAAAAGACCAAGGTAGGTTTGGTAAAACACAAACTTTTAGAAAAGGATAATCCAATTTCCAACACAACATATGAAATTATAATGAATATTCTATTAGAAAAAATTGCTTTCTTGGACTTGAATATAATATGGATTAAATTAGAGAAATAACTAGTACACAACTTCTCGATGAATAAGTTATTGTGGTGCAACCTATTGCTCAAAAAATTGATATTTCAAGAGCTACCTATAACCATGTTCATTCCCCTTCAAAGAATGTAAGTGGATAGCTAATAAGTCAAGAGTTCCAAAATAGGCCCATCACCCATACTTAGATTGGACAATATGCAAGCGAGAACTCGAAAATTCCTTTAGGTGGATGAAAGTGTTGAAGGTAAGTTATCAAAAAATATTTGTTATCAATCCTTTAAAATTATCAAAGAATTCTTTGAATTGAAGTAGGATGCAATCCAATGCCAATTTTTCCTACCTTTGTTAAAATATAAGATCCTAGCCTTTGCTAGAAAATTTCTAGGTATTAAAATAGTGAAAAATACATAAAAAAAATAATCATATCAATATAAACCTTGTGGATGCTTAAAAAAAATGGTAAGAAAACTTGAGCCCTATAACATAATCATCCCATGGTGTCTTATTACAATAAATCATTAACAAGATCACAAGAAAACATCATATTCTAGAACACACATCCCATCTCAGTAAATGCAATGTCAAAACCCTTCAAAAGTATCTTATTAGATGAGATATCTTCGACATAGGTGGCGAAAAATATTGTTGGGCCTTCATTGGTATGATGTCTTGTTTTAATTTAAAGGTAATTAGGGTAATGCAAGTAGTAGTGCAACATTTTTGGTATAAGAATTCTAGAACTTCTTCTAACGAAGATGTAATAAAACCAAAAAGGGGTTCCAACAATGGTGAACCCCACATTAAACGCTTCCTTGGAATTCCACAAATAGAATGATATGAGAGATTCAAGAATTCACATTTTGTGCTTAACTTGGACCAGTGATATTTTGAGAAATAAGGTCTTGCTATGTTAGAATAAGCACAAATCGTAACACATTTCCTTGCCAATACCACATTGAATACTCTTACTACTATGACACACATTGTTGGTTTGAAGGGTCAGTTACTGTTGCGCTTGCCTATCTCTGTGCTGGATTTCCTCGAAGGGGGATGTATGGAGAGTGTACAACGTCCCTCCCTTGAGCCGGGCCAGGTCGAGATGAACTTCAGCGCAAGTATGGACTTGCTCACACAAGCTGGGTGGACTCAGAATGAATGTTGCGCCTGGCAGGGGGTAGAGTCGGCTTTCAGTTGTGGAGATCAAGTCTGTGCTTGTGGTGGGCTAGCTCGCTTGATGCTGCCTTGCTTAAGCCATGTTTTTTTGTAGGGTATCGGCTTTTAGCTACAGGGCATATTTCTCAGACTGTAATGCTGCGACTGCAGTCTTTTTTTCCTCTTCTAGGGCAACCCACCTATCCTCCGAAGCGATAGTGACTGCATCCACAAATTTCTCCAAATATTCCTCAGTCAGGGCGACCTATATCTCCCTACCAGGCCTAGTAGCTTATCGTTTCATTCGCCAGCCCTTAGGGGCCTCAGTTGCCCATTTTGTTCCATGCATGGACACTGCGCATTGTCCATTAAGTCCTTTGGTCTCCATATCTTGTTGCAATTCCTGCTCCATGCCTTGGGCCGTATCTGTTGGGACATCCATCCCGGTGGAACCTTCCATGACATGCCCTTCCGACTCCATGGTAGTATCATCCGGGGTGGTTGCTTTTGGAGCTGAGCCCATACCAGTGGTGTTTGTAGTGAGAGGGCCATTTGACTTGAATCCGAATTTCCATTGCGGCGACCAAGTGGTAATGAGCAGATCAATTTCCTCATCTGTGACCATTTAGGGGAATGACATCCAAGCTGGATCATTGCGGCCCTGAATCTACACATTGTGCACCGTAACCTGAAATGTCGCGATGCTCTTATATTTATCATACACCATAGGGGACAGGCGCGGCCAGGAATGAATTAATGCTGCCAGTGTGCTTTCAAACAACGCCCAAAACACCTTGTTTTCTTCAACATGTTTCGCATCTTTTGAATCCCATAGGTTCGCATATCGTGCCCCTTCAGACGTACATGTTTCAAGCTCGAGGAGGACTGATCCTTGAGGGGCTTCCCACGCTACCAAGGCAATTAGTAGCTCAACCAGGAGTAGCATAATGCCTTCTCGTGGTCGTGTGCCTCGTGCACATTTTTCAAAAATTCAGTAAAAAGGAATTGTGACCAATTATAGAAGACCCCCTTCTCGCAGCTGCCAGTAAGATGAATGACATAGGTGGGGACAATCATTGGCTGACACTTGCACATCATCTTGTAGGCATATAGAAGGGTACCCATGCACACTCCTGGGTCAGTGAGGGTTTCTACCAGGAATCCCCTTTGGTTACATTCTACTTGATAGTCCTTCCATACTTTGTCGTTAATATGCTACTCATACTTCTTGTTGGAAACGAAACCATTTTTTGGCTTGAAGGGTCTTGACCCAGGTTCGGATTTAAGGTTTTCCAATAAACCCATATACTACTGGCCCTTTTAGCAATGACCTACTTGTGAAGGCCAAGGTCTCACCCGAAGTAGTATGGGAAGGTGTCGGAACTAGGTTTCCGCACCCTGAGAGAGAGAATGGTATTTGGGGCAGTCCTTTTAAGATCTATCAGGCTTGGGAAAAAGGATTCCTATCGTAGAACCTTTAATAGAATACTTGCAGAATGCGAAGCTCATCAACCCACAGATAGCATGTAAACATGAATAAAAAAAATATTAATAACCAGATCTATGTAATTAACCCTTTCTTATGGCATCGCATCAACGTGCGCATCAATAATCATCAACAGACATAATCATAGAAGCAACACAAAATGCAACCAAGGCTCATACATAGAGATATTTTCGTTAGTATTAAATAGTCTTCTCATTCATTAGCATTCAAATTCCACTTACAGACTCGATTCCTAACCCGCGAACGCAACCAGCGGGGTCTGCACACAATAGGACTGAGGATCTTCATGCACACAGCCAACATGAGTCCTTACACTAATACAACCCAAGCAGATCTCAATAGTTCACAACCAACATAAATCGCACTTAGCCTCTCTCTAGACTCAATCTATCCATCTATTTATAGCATCATAGCCTGCACTATCCTATGGTCTGCAAACCGTGGTTTTTGGACTCTTGGTCTACCCTTTGACCCATTACAATACATTGGGGGCTTTGACCCACCCCAAAGACCCTGCGCTAAACTAATTAAATTACAAAATTTATACCAAAACGCAGCTAGGGGACCCCGTTCCAACACACATTTATATATTCTTTTTGTATTAAATAACAATATTATGCTAAAATTATTAAATATATTTATCCCAACATAATATAGAGACTTTATTCATATTATCTTGTGTACAAGGCCTAATTGGGCTATAATTTATCAAAATAAATTCTTATAGCAACATTCCTTAGTTGTGGTGGAATGGAATTACGAGAAAGCACATCCACATGAGCGATGCGTATGAATTGCGGAGGAAGGAGTGCAACTTGTAAAGCTTAAAATATGTCATATACAATGGTGGGGGAGGAAATGAATGAAAAATATACAATTGGTCACTTCCTAAGTTAGTGGCGAGTACATAAATAGTCTTAGTTTTGGTTCAAATTGGAGTTTGATGCCAGCATTTAAACGTTGTAGAAATTAGTATTTATATGTGTACTTATTTTTGTTCTAACATGATGAGTATGTGACTTCATTAAGGAATTATATGAAAATAACCAATAATATGTCTAACATGTCCATGTCACTTGATGAGAAGATGAACATTTTCAATTATGTAGAGACACCTTTCCCATTGGTACTATATTATCATTGGTGTGTCAATTATGTATGTCCTCTGAGAACATTAATTATGTGCCACTTATAGTGCATTAATGGATATATGTTCATGATCATGGTTCATTTCTTATGTGCATGACATATTTCTTGTTATTTAAAGTGCATCAGTTGCATCACTTGCATGGGACACCTAGTATTGTGTATCATGGCTTCGATGCATTGCTTCATTCAATTGTTTATGGGGCATCACTTAATTCATGGGTATATTCAAAAAACATAACACCCCAAGGAAAATGAATAAAGAGAAATCTTATGTTGACCTCTTAGGTCATCCACACTTCACATTACCCATAAAATAGGTTATCTACACTTAGCCTTAGCCATTATAGCTTAGTGCAAGTTGCACAAGTGAGACTATCCATGAAAAATTTTAGTGGCTAACTAGGATGTTTAAATTCCACACTACTAGGGATTTTAAATTCCACATAACGAGCATTTTCAAATTCCACAAAACTATGGTTTTTCAAATTCCACTTGAATATTCTCTCCACCTTCTCATATTTATGCCTATGCTACATTTTTTTAGAAATAGAAATAAATCATATTTATGCTCACACAGTACTATATTTATGTGTTAGGTATATCTTTCTCACAATGCTATAAACAACAATTCCATCCCTATAATGTTTCATTAGTTGCTTACATATATTCTTGAATATATTGCAACCAATATGTACAATGGTGAATTTAGAACATGTGTGTTTCTTACAGTGTCTCAATTATGTACGGAATGTAAGAACATTAATTATGTGTTACGTATAGTGCATCCTTTATGTGCATCGATGGATATTTTTTGATGGTCATGGTTCATTTTTTGTGCGCATCACTTATATGTGACACCTAATATGGTGTATGATGGATTGAGTGCATTGATTCCGGGCATTGATTCTTAACTATGTCCCATATGGTATGGGGTCTAGTCGCATGATGATTATGTGTCTCACTTTGAAGAGTAGAACATATGTACATTGCTTGTGGGGCATTACTTAATTATGTCACTTATGGGCATAATTTATGGTGTGATGGGTATAAATCAGTCAAAATGGTATAAACAACAATTCCATCCATGTAATTTCATTCCATCAAATTCCACATTGCTAGGATTATCAAATTCCACAAAATTAGGGTTTTCAAATTGAAAAAGCTACGGTTTTCAAATTCCACTTCAATATACACTGACAAACAAATTTGTGTTGCAAGGTCAATGTGGTTTGTTTAATTACATAGTTTAATTATGCACTCAAATTTGAACTCATTATGTTGGATTTTTTTACATTCCACATTATTAGGATTTTCAAGTTCCACAAAACTATGGTTTTGAAATTGCATAGTGAATTTTCCACCATTATGAACAAAATTCACAATATGTTCCAAAATGGCTCTTGAAAGCGAGTTTCAATTTTCCAAAAATTTCAAATTGGGACTCATATGGGAAATACATTGGTTTCATTGGACTCCTAGTAGTGGGTTACAACTTGGTACTCCCCACACCTGTGACTTCATAGTTCAAAACTTGATGTATTTGAGAGTTTTAAAAGCTAGTGCTTTGTTATATAAAGATCAATTAAAATTTTGCACAAAGGGTTGGATTTTGAATAATTCTCACTTGAGATATCATGGGTGGTGTTCTTGCATGAGCCTTATCCAAATACAAATTCTTGAGCTTACAAAAAGAATTTATGCTACTCAGATTGATTTTTATACCTCCTTGGAAAAATGCACAATATGTCCCTAAATGACTCTGGGAAGTGAGTTGTGACTCACCATTAAATTAAAATTGGGACTCGAGTGGGAAAACCATTATTTTTGTTGGACTATAGGAATCATGTCACAATTAGGGACACCCCCCACCCCCCCACACCCCACCCCCCCCAATCCCATAACTCCATAGGCTGAAAATTGATTTATTTGAGGATATCTAGATCTATGGTTTTGTTTAGTAAACATCGCTACAAAATTTTCACGAGGGGTTGGATTTCGCAAAATGATTCCTCAAGTGAACATGTGTAGTGTGCTCACATGGGCCTTAACCAAAGACGAATGCTCAAACATTTTAAAACTATTTTTTTTCTCAGTTTCATTTTTATACCCCCTAGACAAAATTTAAAATACGTGCCAACCGACTCTCGTAATTGAGATGAAACTTGCCATAAAATTCAAATTGGGGATTAGAAGGGAAAATTTTCAATTACATTGAACTCCTAGCACGAAGTTACAACTAGGAACACCCATTATGACTCCATAGCTCAAAAATTAATTTATATGAGGAACTTAAGAACTATGTTTTTTCTACTAAATATCAATGAAAATTTTCCAAAGGTGTTGTATTTTGCAAAATGCTCACTTAGTGATCATAGGTACTGTGCTCACATGGGCCTTGGCTAAACATAAATGCTTAAGCTTAAAAACATGTTTTTTATACTGAAATGGGAAAACCATTGGTTCCTTTCAACTCTTGGCACCAAGTACATCTAGTGGCATCCCCCTCCTAGGACTTCATAGGTCAAAATTTTATTTAATTTAGGATATTCAAAGCTAGGGTTTTGTTTAGTAATGATCAATGCAAATTTTGCATAAGTAGTTAGATTCTACAAAATAATCACTCAAGGGATCTTCGGTAGTGTGCTTGCATGCGCCTCTTTCAAACATATTTTCTAAATCTTATGGAACTCAATTTTGCATCACATTTTTCTTTTTATACACATAAAAAAAATTAACGATATTTCCTTTAATCACTCTAGAAACTAAGATGAAACTAAATGTAAAATACGACTAGGACTTGGATGGGAAAAGAATCAATTTCGTTGGACTCTTGCCACTGGGTTATAGCTTTGAGAACCCCCACCCCCCCACCCCGGCCGGGATTCCATATGTCTGAAAATGATTTGTTGAGGATCTTTGGGTTTAGGTGTTTGTTCAGTAGACTGTAATGTAAATTTTTCACAGGGGGCAGATTTTCACTTATATGCATTTCTCAATCTAGTTTGTATACCCACATAAAAAAGGTATTAAAGAGAGACCTGAGAGAGTTTGCATAAGGAACCCACCTAAAATCCTTCTTTCAAATGCATAAAATGTTGTAATCTTTTGTAACTTCTTATTAATTAATTTATGGTGGTTAATTGACAATTATATTTCAGAAAGTATAATAAGGAATCCAATCCCAGAGGGGAGAAATGAAAAGTGTAACACTCCCCTTCTCCAACCCTAAGGATATATCTTATATGTATTTGGGTACATATTAACAAATATAGCTAGTGATTGACAATATTTTTTATGATGTCAATGACAATGCAATGTGAAAATATAAACGTCTAATAAAATATTTTGGCTTCCCAATACAATGGGAGTTCTTAATGCACTCACTTTTTGTTATAGATTTATCAATCAAATGAAAATAAAATTGGGGAAATGTGGCACATAGTTAGATGAAAACCATTGCAATTCTCTCTCCCACCCTCCCTTAGACTTCCTAGGTAGAATGGGAGGTGCTACTTTTAATTAACCCAACTTCCATTGTCTCATTAGAAATGCGGTTATAAAATTTATCCTTTCCCAAGGTTAGCGGAATTAACTTTAGACAGTACCATCATGTTTATATCATCGAGGGATTTCCAATGATATATGTTTTATCGTGATATGACTACTAGAATGAATGTTTTTCCCATCTAAAGTATTGGAATTTAATCTCTGCCACAATTAGTGCAATTTTGAGGTCTAAGATGGGCCTCCTAAGGAAAATAATAAAATAAGAGTTATGAATTTCTAAAGAAAAATAAAATAAGCTTCCTTTTTTTATTGTATTTTTGACTTATCTCCTTATAGGTTTAGTAAAATTTCAAGTGTAGACACTCATTGGATGTGGAATTAGATTCTACAGCAACGATTACCCATTCTGCATAGTTTTAAGTAGACCCACATTGAATAAAATTTAAAATACATGAAAAACATGTGTTGCACATTTTTTTCATGTGTTTTATTTTTCTTTGATGTGGGTCTATGCATAACTATGTGTATTGGGTACATATGGGATGTGGAATTTAATTCCAAATCCAACAAGTGTCTATACTTGATATTTGAGTAAACATATAAGTAGATAAGACAAAAATGCAATTTAAAAATGTAGTTTTCTTCTTTTCCCTCCAAAATATTTTTCATTGGGGATGACATCATCATCTGAAATCCTATTGGTTCTTTTAAAGTTAATTTTGCTAGTAAATTTTTTCTTTTTGAGGCTCATTTTTTACTTGAAAATTCCCCTAATGATGGGCAAGGTCTTGCTCCATGACATCCATGTGGCATTCATTTGGTAACGTCACCTCTCCTAGCTGGTTCCATGTCACTCTGTGTTGTGTAACCAATTCCAAAAATAGAAGAAAAGAGATATCAATGCCTTAGAAATAAGCCACTTCGAGGGGGCAACCTCCAATACATTACATAAATGAACAATTCTTGGATGATACAATTTACAAAACCTCCTTTCTATATTTAGGAGTCCATGGGGCCATAATGTAATCCTAGTGGGGCCACAATGTAATCCTAGCCTACCTAACAATAATAATTTAAGGGCACAATAATAACAATATGGGGGTTACAAGGGTACAATAATAACAATAAGGGGGTTACACTAACAATAATAAGGGACTATACTAGTAATATAGGGACCTAACATGCCCCTCTCCTTCAAAAAAGTGTTGTCCTCAACACTTGAGTAGATATGGGTGCTTCTGTAAAAAATTCTCATCCTCCCATGTAGAATCTTCAGTGGGTAAGTTCTTCCACTTCATGAGATACTCTGAAATTGATCGATTCCGTAGCTGTCGAGTTCTTGTTTCCATGACTGCTTCAGGTTCCAATATGATTTTTCCTTCCTCATAAAGTTCTGGCAATATTGTTTGAACTGGAAGATTTTCACCTATAACCTTCTTTAAGCATGAAACATGGAAAACTAGATGCACTCATGAAGAAGCAAGAAGCTCCTATTTGTATGGCATAGTACCAATATTTTGCAACACCTTGTAAGGACCATAGTACTTTGGTGATCATTTATTATCCTTTTTAGCTTGCTTGAGGGACATTTGTTTGTATGGTTGTAGCCGTAAAAATACCCAATCTCCTACATCAAAACTTCTCTCGCTGCAATGTTGATCTGCCTTTTGTTTCATTCGATTTTGTGCCAAATTCAGGTTATCCTTTAAGAGTTGGATAACTTCTTGTTGATGCTCGATGTGATCTTCCACTACTTGAACCTTCGAATTTTCCCTTAAAGATGATGTGATGGATGGTGGATGATATCCATAAAGTGCCATAAATGGGGTCATTTTTGTTGCAGTATGGAAGGAAGTGTTATTCCACCATTCAGCGAGAGGTAACCACTTGACCCATTGTGTTTGTTTATCAGATACAAAACAACGAAGATATCCTTCCAAAAATTTATTTACTATCTCAGTTTGACCATCAGATTGAGGATGATAAGATGAGCTATGAGCTAATTGAGTACCCAAACAAGAAAATAACTCGGTCCAAAAATTTCCAGTAAAAATGGGATCTCTGTCGCTCACAATAACCCTTGGGCTTCCATGTAGCTTTTGAATTCTGTCCATAAATGTAGTAGCAATCGTACTTGCTTTAAATGGATGAGATAATGCACAAAAGTGTGCATACTTGGTAAGTCTATCAACTACCACCATGATGACACTCTTTCCTTCGGACTTAGGTAAACCTGTGATAAAATCCATTGAAATCTCCTCCCAACGTTGACTTGGAATGGATAAAGGTTGTAGAAGTCTCGGGTCTTAATTGTTTCCACTTTATTCTGCTGGAAAACCAAACATTCCGCCACAAACTTTTGAATATCAGATTTAAGGCCATCCCAAAAAAATTCTTTCTTCACCCTGTGGTAAGTTTTTAAAAATCCTGAGTGTCCTCCTAAAGGAGAAGTGTGCAATTCCAGAAGAATATTTTGTTTTAGTTGGGAATTCTTACAAAGATATAGGCGATCTTTGTACCATAAGGAATCATTTTTCCAACTAAATGTATCAGATGTACTAGGATATTGCTGCAACTTTTGAATGAGTGTCCATACATCTTTGTCCTTCTTCCATTCATCTCTTGCTTCGGTTATCCAATCTGGTTGGATAATAGAAATGGCACAAAGCAATGCTTTCACCTCTTCATTCTTTCTTGAGAGTGCATCTGCAACAACATTAAGCTTTCCTTTTTTGTAGATTATTTCAAAGTCATAACCCAACATCTTTGTGACCCATTTTTGCTACTCTTCTGAAGATAGTCCTTGTTCCAAAAAGTGTTTAAGACTATCATGATCAGTTTTTACCTTGAAGTGTCTTCCCATTAGGTAAGTTCGCCATTTCTTTAGTGCATGTAGTATTGCTAACATTTCCTTCTCATAAATAGGTTTCTGTAAATACTTTCCTTTGATTGGACGACTTTCAAAAGCAATGGGTCTTCCTTCCTGCATTAAAATAGCACCAATTTCATTTCCTGAGGCATCACATTGCACAATAAAGGTTTTTGTGAAGTCTGGCGTAGCTAAGACTGGTGCTAGGCACATTTCCTCTTTAAGATTTTCAAAGGCCTTAGTTGCTTCAGGAGTCCATGAAAATGCATCTTTCTTCAATAATGTTGTTAGAGGTGCTGCTATTCTCCCATAATTCTTAACAAACTTGCGATAATACCCTATTAACCTGAGAAATCCTCGTGACTACTTTATGGTTGTGGGGACTTTCCATTCCTTAATGGCTTTAATTTTGTTAGGGTCTACCTTAACACCCTCATGAGATACAATATGACCCAGATATTCCACCTCTTGTACTCCAAAGAAACATTTGGATGTTTTTTCATATAATTTTTTCTCTTGCAATAGTTTGAGCACCCTGTTAACATGTTCAACATGATTCTACCAAGACCTGCTGTAGATTAGTATATCATCAAAAAATGTGAGCACAAATTTTCTAAGGAAGGGTTTGAAAATGGAATTCATCAACCCTTGAAATGTATAAGGTGCATTTGTAAGGCCAAAAGGCATGACCAAGAATTCATAATGACCCTCATGAGTTAGAAATGCTATTTTTGGAATATCTTCAGTCTTCCTTCTAATTTGATGATATCCTGAATGGAGATCCAACTTGGTAAAATAAATTTCTCCATGTAATTCATCCAATAATTCATCAATCACAGGAATGGGAAATTTATCTTTAATGGTGAACTTATTGAGCTCCCTATAATCCAGACACATGCACCATGATCCATCCTTCTTATGTACCAATACTACAGGAGCAGAGAAAGAACTTTGAATAGGTTGAATTATACCTGCCTCTAACATTTCTGCAATCATACGTTCACACTCGGACACTTGTTTGCTACCACAGTCATCTCATAAGATGAAAACATGAAGATACAATGTGGTGTCAATGGTGCACACCAAGAATCATGTGGCTTCGCCCACAAACCACCAATAAGGTAGCCAAAATCAATGGTATAAGTAGCTACAAGTACATCATCATTCAATATGCAAGAAGAGATAATTCTTCTTGATACATCATGCTGCTCAAACAAGGAGAAGAGGTACAATAAAAAATGTAACATTATACCTCCTCCATCATGTACTTGAGATCTTGAGCTGAAATGGCTCAACTGGAACTTTTCCCTCACCTCCAATGAGAAGGGAAGTAGTTGTGACCTCCTCTCTATCACCATCCAGGCTATGCATCTCTCCATATGCTGAAATATGTCATGTTGTATGCCCTCCCAAAATTAACTCCTCCGCCAAAGAAATATATGCATCATAATGCACAGAAAGGAAGTCCTCATGGGTTGTATGAAGCAGCTTCTCCTTGAGCTTAGAAGCTCCAGTCAAGAAGACTCTGCCATAAGAATAGATGACCATATCATCTACCATATACTCATCATCTCTATCCAGGTCATCAAGAATCATACATGCACCTAGAACCTTAGAGTACTCTACCAAGAGCTGAGACCTCCAATATGGATTAATCCTTCCTAGAGACAATGCTAGTGATCTGGTATGTGAAGCTCTCCTCATGCTATTTCCTGCTACTTTGACATTCCCCATGCCAAATTTATCCTCCAAACTCTTCACCTCTCCAAAATCCAAGAGAAATGAATCAAAATACAAGATGTCTTTCATCAATGCTAGATCTAGTGGCCTCCTAGGTGGAATGCCTCCATGTAGTGAGACATCAATGTCAAGAGAGGATTGCACATATGGTTGGGCAACCTTTCCCTTACCTTCACAGCGCAGTATAGTCTACCTCCTCTTTGCATTAGCTCTCTAAATTAGAGAAGGGTGTGTCCCTCTCATCAAATGATGTTTCCCTTCCTTCCTACTTCCTCCTTCCATCTGCAATGCTTCACAATCATGTTGCTCACTGATTGTGATTGGACCTTCATATATGAGATCCTAGGAATTTCTTGCAAGGATACAAGAATCCCTCCTATTGGAGCATGTGCTCCTCCTCCCTCTGCATGAGGTACTAGATGTGCTCTAGATGTGACATCGTTGTTGCCCTCATCTCCATCAATGTGTATGGGTAACCTCTCAACAATTTGATCCCTTTGTGAAAAGGAGATCCCCATGCCATCTTGTCTAGGAATATGAAATAAGGATCTTACCTCTAGCAAGGTATCATGCAAGATGTCAGCTCCTCCCATGTTTTTCTGCAGTGGAGTTAATTTTATAGTCTCCTCCATCATATAACAGGGTTTTTTTTGTCTTAATTTTTTCTTTTTCATGTGCCCTAGGAAGTTTCCGATCAAACCTTCCCACCAATGTTTCAATGAATCTTGCATAAGAGGAAGTGTTTGCAATTTTCAAAGAACAAGATTCAAAAATCCACCATGCATAGGCCTTACCTCTAAGATGCAACACTGCAATTCTGATGGCTTCATCTTCAGAAATATGGTGCTGTTGTACATAGGAGTCTAGCTCCTTCACCCAAGCTCCAGCTGAACATGTAGGTGAACCTTCAAAAGTAGATAGAAGAAATCTATCTGCGTCCTTCTACTTGCTCTTCTCCACCTGGATCTTACAATACTCTTGGAAATTGGTATGATCTCTAAACCTCTTAGTTTGAGATTCATATACCTGCAACAATTCACTAAGAGTTTCCCTCTTAGGTATTCTCCCTCCTTTCATCCATCTCAAGATAGATCTGGGTACTTGACTGCGATGTGCATCATGGTGTGTAGTTGCATGCTCACACTCACCATGTTAAAATCTAGATTTAGCTCTAGATCCAAACTTATCTGGAGATCCCGTCTCCATTCTTATTTTCTTTAGCTCTCCTCGAAAGCTCTGTATAGAACTTGGAAGAAGCTTTGTAAGCTTGTCTTCCTTTCTCCCTTCACATAATGGACCCTTATCTTTTCTCTCCATCTCTCCTGAAAGTATAATGGCCTTAGATCCACAGGATAAGCCAAGATTTAAGCTTTGATACCACTGTAATATCCCAAAATAGGGAAAATAAGCAGTATTGGGAATATCTTAAAATATTCCAAAAATGGACTCCTTAACAATGCATTCAAAGAAAAACGCATTTCCAGAAATGTAAGCCATGAAAATTAAAATCATCACTTGGATCCAATAGATATATCCATATAGCATCTAATTCCAAGAGGATATTAGAAAGAAAAGAAACTAGGTGAGTTAAACAGACCTCCCACACCTAGTGTAGCTCAAAATCACTAAAACCCCAGACACTGCTACTCAGAAATTATGCACAAAAGAAACAGCATAGTCTTATAGGGGTTTCAACTCAGAAATTAGGAGAATAAGTATATCTACTCATATATTGAACAATAATTCTTAAGAACTAAGATCTAGTCTCCTCATACAAAATACAAGAGAACCCGACAAGGGTTTCTTATCATACAATCACAATAAAATGGTGATCTTCAGAAATAAACTGAATAATCACTGCAACACGAGATAAAAGAGTGTAGAAGGTTGAAATATGTCTGATATGATGTATATCCCTCGAGGGCTTCCTCCCATGAAAGGGTGAACCTCTCAATCACAAGAAAACACTGCAAAGGAGCCACTAGACCATCCACTGAAGCTACCTCCAAAAATAATGCATTCCCTAGCTAGAAAAACATTGGGAATGTGGGAAATGTGTGGTCTAATACCACAGATCTAAAATAATCTCAAGAAATCTCCAAACAGATCTCCCAATGGAAGGGAACCTCCCTCTTATGAGAAACTAGCTCAGAAAAGTGGGATTCCAATCCTTTCCACTGTTGCGCCTTGCAAAACTGCACAATAACCTGCAGAAAATGCGTTGATAAAGTAGGCTGAAGCTTGGCCTAGAAACCTGATTTTGAAATTGAATGCAAACTCTTCCAAGAGGCTCCTTAAGAAAAGAGGTGGGATTCCCTCTCTGGAACACCCGGTGCTAAACAACACATCAACCATGCTAAACAACAAGAGGGAGAAAACGTCTAAGCAGAACAAAATAATAATCTAAAACATGAAGATTAATGCTTCCATCCTCTTCCTTAAATAAAATATGAGTTTTCTTGCCCTTGGCCCCACTCAATTAGGTCATCCCCATCAAAAGATTCATCTCCCTCCAAATTGCGTTATTCCTTCATTGATTCTTGCCCCTCCACATTTGCGTTGTTGACTTAGTCGAAGTGGAATGAATCAACCTGATATTATCGTTGTTCACACATGGAGGTGTTTTATTAAGCTGCAAGGAGTGTCTCCTTTCACACTTGAAGTGTTTTTTTTTTCCTTCTTAGGAGACTTATGGGTTTTTCTACCCATTTATTCACCGGCTAAAGATACTGCTAACTCTAATGTTCGCTTTAGCTTTGAGGCTAAAATTTGGGAAGATTACATGCATGCACACTTCCTTTGCCAACTTTAACCTACTTTCTAGTCACCTAACATCCAAACACAAATCTAGTGAATATGCATAGAAAATCCATGAGTGTCAACACTTCGTATGAGTTTCTCTCTAATTGAAAAGAAGATTTTTGTCGACTTGTGTTATTTCAAATCAAGTTTTTGTCTTATAGACAATTTTTTTGTAATTATAATGAAATTTAAGTAACCTGATGACAATTATTGTCTTGCTGAGGGATTGTAAGAAAATATCTTGCTTAATTACAGTAAGGAAAAAAATTTCTTGCTATGAAGTTGGAAGACAAATTTTCTCCCTTTTTGTAATATTAAAAGACTATTTTATAATAAGAGAATAATATTTGTAATTGGAAGACAATTTAGATTTTTATTTGTGATTGGAAGGAAATTGTTGTATCCTTGTAACTACAATCCATTTAAACACGAGGAATCATCATATAATTTGAGATTAAAGTCATCAAGGGAAAAACAACCCATAGAAAAGATCATTAATGCAAGAGAAAAGACCAAGGTAAGTTTGGTAAAACACAAACTTTTAGAAAAGGATAATCCAATTTCCAACACAAAATATGAAATTCTAATGAATATTCTATTAGAAAAAATTTATTTCTTGGACTTGAATATAATATGGATTAAATTAGAGAAACAACTAGTACACAACTTCTCGATGAATAAGTTATTGTGGTGCAGCCTATTTCTCAAAAAATTGAGATTTCAAGAGCTACCTATAACCGTGTTCATTCCCCTTCAAAGAATGTAAGTGGATAGCTAATAAGTCAAGAGTTCCAAAATAGGCCCATCACCCATGCTTAGATTGGACAATATGCAAGCGAGAACTCGAAAATTCCTTTAGGTGGATGAAAGTGTTGAAGGTAAGTTATCAAATAATATTTGTTATCAATCCTTTAAAATTATCAAAGAATTTTTTGAATTGAAGTAGGATGCAATCCAATGCCAATTTTTCCTACCTTTGTTAAAATATAAGATCTTAGCCTTTGCTAGAAAATTTCTAGGTATTAAAATAGTGAAAAATACATAAAAAAAAAATAGTCATATCAATAGAAACCTCGTGGATGCTTAAAAAAAATGGTAAAAAAACTTGAGCCCAATAACATAATCATCCCATGGTGTTTTATTACCATAAATCATTAACAAGATCACAAGAAAACATCATATTCTAGAACACACATCCCATCTCATTAAATGCAATGTCAAAACCCTTCAGAAGTATCTTATTAGATGAGATATCTTCGACATAGGTGGCGAAAAAGGTTGTTGGGCCTTCATTGGTATGATGTCTTGGTTTAATTTAAAGGTAATTAGGGTAATTCAAGTATTAGTGCAACATTTTTGGTATAAGAATTCTAGAACTTCTTCTAACAAAGATGTAATAAAACTAAGAAGGGGTTCCAACAATGGTGAACCCCACATTAAACGCTTCCTTGGAATTCCACAAATAGAATGATACAAGAGATTCAAGAATTCACATTTTTTGCTTAACTTGGACCAGTGATATTTTGAGAAATAAAGTCTTGCTATGTTAGAATAAGCACAAATCGTAACACATTTCCTTGCGAATACCACATTGAATACTCTTACTACTATGACACACATTGTTGGTTTCAAGGGTCAGTTTCTGCTGCGTCCGCCTATCTCTGTGCTAGATTTCCTCGAAGAGGGATGTATGGAGACTGTACAATGTCCCTCCCTTGAGCTGAGCCAGGTCGAGATGAACTTCAGTGCAAGTATGGACTTTCTCGCACAAGCTAGGTTGACTCAAAATGAACATTGTGCCTGACAGGGGGCAAATTCAGCTTTCAGTTGTGGGGATCAAGTCGGTGCTTGTGGTGGGCTAGCTTGCTTGATGCTGCCTTGCTTGAGCCATGCAGGGTATCATATTTTAGCTACAGGGCATATAGCTTGGACTGTAATGCTGTGACTGCAGCCTTTCTTGGCTCTTCTAGGGTAAAACACCTATCCTCCTAAGCGATAGTGACTGCATCCACAATTTTCTCCAAATATTCCTCAGTCAGGGTGACCTATATCTCCTTACCACGCCTAGTAGCCTGTCATTTCGTTCGCTAGCCCTTGGGGGGCTCAGTTTCCTGTTTTGTTCCATGCAGGGACACTATGCATTGTCCATTAAGTCCTTCGGTCTCCATATCCTGTTGCAATTCCTGTTCCATGCCTTGGGCCGTATCTGTTGGGACATCCATCCCAGTGGCACCTTCCATGACACGCCCTTCCAAATCCATGGTAGTAGCGTCTGAGGTGGTTGCTTTTGAAGCTGAGCCCATACCAGTGGTGTTTGTAGTGACAGGGCCATTTGACTTGAATCCAAATTTCCATTTTGGCCTCCAAGTGGTAATGAGCAGATCAATTTCCTCATCTGTGACCATGTAGGGGAGTGACATCCAAGTTGGATCCTTGCGGCCCTGAATCTACACATTGTGCATCATAACCTGAAATGCCGCGATGCTCTTATATTGATCATACACCGTAGGGGATAGGTGCGGCTGGGAATGAATTAATGCCGCCAGCGTGTTGTCAAACAACGCCCAAAACACCTTTTTTTCTTCAAGGTGTTTCACATACTTTTAATCCCACAGGTTCGCATATCGCGCCCCTTCAGAGATACATGGTTCGAGCTCGGGGAGGACTGATCCTTCACGGGCTTCCCATGCTACCAAGGAAATTAGTAGCTCAACTAGGAGTAACAAAATACCTTCCCGTGGTTGTGTGCCTCGCACACATTTTTCAAAAATTTAGTACAAAGGAACTGTGACCAATTATAGCAGACCCCCTTCTCGCAGCTACTAGCAAGATGAATAACATAGGTGGGGACAATCATTGCCTGGCACTTGCACATCCTCTTGCAGGCCAATAGCACAGTACCCATGCGCACTCCTGGGTCAGCGAGGGTTGCTACCAGGAATCCCCTTTGGTTACGTTCTACTTGATAGTCCTTCCGTACTTTGTCGTCAATCTGCTACTCATACTTCTTGTTGGAAACATAACCATTTGTTGGCTTGAAGGGTCTTGACCCAGGTTCGGATTTAAGGTTTTCCAACAAACCCATATACTACTGGCCCTTTCGGCAATGACCTGCTTGCGTAGGCCAAGGTCTCACCCGAAGTAGTATGGGAGGGTTTCGGAACCAGGTTTCTGCACCCTAAGAGAGAGAAAGGTATTTGGGGCAGTCCTTTTAGGATCTATCAGACTTGCGCAAAAGGAGTCCTATCGCAGAACCTTTAATACAATACTTGCAAAATGCGAAGCTCATCAACCCACAGATAGCATGTAAACATGAATAAAGAAACTACTAATAACCAGATCTATGTAATTAACCCTTTCTTATTTTATCACATCAATGTGCGCATCAATAATCATCAACATACATAATCATAGAAGCAACACAAAATCCATCCAAGGCTCATACACAGAGATATTTCCGTTAGTATCAAATAGTCTTCTCATTCATTAGCATTCATGTTCCACTCACAGACTCAATTCCTAACCCGCGCACCCAACCAGCGAGGTTCGCACACAACAAGACTAAGGATCTCTGTGAACACAGCCAACATGAGTCCTTACCCTAATACAACCCAAGTAGATCTCAACAGTTCACAACCAACATAAATCGCACTTAGCCTCTCTCTAGACTCAATCTATCCATCTATTTATGGCATCATAGCCTACACTATCCTATGGTCTACAAACCATGGTTTTCAGACTCTTGGTCTACCCTTTGACCCGTTACAATACATTGGGGGCTTTGACCCGCCCCAAAGACCCTGCGCTTGACTATTCAAATTACAAAATTTATACCAAAACGCAGCTAGGGGACCCCGTTTCAACACACATTTATATATTATTTTTGTATTAAATAAAAATATTATGATAAAATTATTAACTATATTTATCCCAACATAATATAGAGACTTTATTCATATTATCTTGTGTACAAGGCCTAATTGGGCTACAATTTATCAAAATAAATTCTTATAGGGACATACCTCAGTTGTGGTGGAATGAAAGTACGAGAAAGCGCATCCACATGAGTGATGTGTATGAATTGCGGAGGAAGGAGCACAACTTGTAAAGCTTCAAATATGTCATATACAATGGTAAGGGAGGAAATTAATGAAAAATATGCAATTGGTCACTTCCTAAGTTAGTGGCGAGTACATAAATAGTCTTAGTTTTGGTTCAAATTGGAGTTTGATGCCAGCATTTAAACATTGTAGCAATTAGTATTTACATATGTACTTATTTTTGTTCTAACATGATGATTATGTGACTTAATTAAGGAATTATATGAAAATAACCAATAATATGTCTAACATGTCAGGGTCGCTTGATGATAATATGAACATTTTCAATTATGTAGAGACACCTTTCCCATTGGTACTATATTATCATTGGTGTGTCAATTATGTATGTCCTCTGAGAACATTAATTATGTGCCACTTATAGTGGATTAATGGATATATGTTCGTGATCATGGTTCATTTCTTATGTGCATGACATATGTCTTGTTATTTAAAGTTCATCGGTTGCATCACTTGCATGGGACACCTAGTATTGTGTATCATGGCTTCGACGCATTGCTTCATTGCATTGTTTATGGGGCATCACTTAATTCATGGGTATATTCAAAAAACATAACACCCCAAGGAAAATGAATAAAGAGAAAGCTTATGTTGACCTCTTAGGTCATCCACAGTTCACATTACCCATAAAATAGGTTATCTACACTTAGCCTTAGCCATTATAGCTTAGTGCAAGTTGCACAAGTGAGACTATCCATGAAAAAGTTGAGTGGCTAACTAGGATTTTTAAATTCCACACTACTAGGGATTTTAAATTCCACATAATGAGCATTTTCAAATTCCACAAAACTATGGTTTTCCAAATTCCACTTCAATATTCTCTCCATATTCTCATATTTATGCCTATGCTACATTTTTTTAGAAATAGAAATAAATCATATTTATGCTCACACACTACTATATTTATGTGTTAGGTATATCTTTGTCACAATGGTATAAACAACAATTCCATCCCTATAATGTTTCATTAGTTTCTTACATATATTATTGAATATATTGCAACCGATATGTACAATGGTGAATTTATAACATGTGTGTTTCTTACAGTGTCTCAATTATGTACGTAATGTAAGAACACTAATTACGTGTCACATATAGTGCATCCTTTATGTGCATCGATGGATATTTTTTGATGGTCATGGTTCATTTTTTGTGAGCATCACTTATATGTGACACCTAATATGGTGTATGATGGATTTAGTGCATTGATTCCGGTCATTTATTCTTAACTATGTCCTGTATGGTATGGGGTCTAGTCGCATGATGATTATGTGTCTCATTTTGAAGAGTAGAACATATGTACATTGCTTGTGGGGCATCAATTAATTATGTCACTTATGGGCATAATTTATGGTGTGATGGGTATAAATCAGTCAAAATGGTATAAACAACATTTCCATCCATGCAATTTCATTCCATCAAATTCTACATTGCTAGGATTATCAAATTCCACAAAATTAGGGTTTTCAAATTCCACTTCAATATACACTGACAAACAAATTTGTGATGCAAGGTCAATATGGTTTTTTTAATTACATAGTTTAATTATGCACTCAAATTTGAACTCATTATGTTGGATTTTTTACATTCCACATTATTAGGATTTTCGAGTTCCACAAAACTATGGTTTTGAAATTGCATAGTGAATTTTCCACCATTATGAACAAAATTCATAATATGTTCCAAAATGGCTCTTGAAAGCAAGTTTCAATTTTCCATAAAGTTCAAATTGGGACTCATATGGGAAATACATTGGTTTCATTGGACTCCTAGTAGTGGGTTACAACTAAGTACACCTCACACCTATGACTTCATAGTTCAAAACTTGATGTATTTGAGAGTTTTAAAAGATAGTGCTTTGTTCTATAAAGATCAATTAAAATTTTTCACAAAGAGTTGGATTTTGAATAATACTCACTTGAGATATCATGGGTGGTGTGATTGCATGAGCCTTATCCAAATACAAATTCTTGAGCTTACAAAAATAATTTCTGCTACTCAGATTGCTTTTTATACCTCCTCGGAAAAATGCACAATATGTCCCTAAATAACTCTTGGAAGTGAGTTGTGACTCACCATAAAATTAAAATTGGGACTCGAGTGGGAAAAACATTAGTTTTGTTGGAATATAGGAATCATGTCATAATTAGGGACACCCCCCACCCCCCCCCCCCTCCCAAATCCCATAACTCCATAGGCTGAAAATTGATTTATTTGAGGATATGGAGATCTATGGTTTTGTTCAGTAAACATCGTAGCAAAATTTGCACGAGGGGTTGGATTTCGCAAAATGATTCCTCAAGTGATCATGGGTAGTGTGCTCGCATGGGCCTTATCCAAAGACCAATGCTCAAACATTTGAAAACTATTTTTTTTCTCAGTTTCATTTTTATACCCCCTAGACAAAATTTAAAATATGTGCCAAACGGCTCTTGTAATTGAGATGAAACTTGCCATAAAATTCAAATTGGGGATTAGAAGGGAAAATTTTCAATTACATTGAACTCATAACATGAAGTTACAACTAGGAACACCCATTATGACTCCATAGCTCAAAAATTAATTTATATGAGGACCTTAAGAACAATGTTTTTTCTACTAAATATCAATGAAAATTTTCCAAAGGAGTTGGATTTTGAAAAATGCTCACTTAGTGATCATAGGTACTGTGCTCACATGGGCCTTGTCTAAACATAAATGCTTAAGCTTAAAAGCATGTTTTTTCTACTAAAATGGGAAAACCATTGGTTCCTTTCAACTCTTGGCACCAAGTACATCTAGTGGCATCCCCCTCCTAGGACGTCATAGGTCAAAAATTTATTTATTTAAGGATATTCAAAGCTAGGGTTTTGTTTAGTAATGATCAATGCAAATTTTGCATAAGTAGTTAGATTCTACAAAATAATCACTCAAGTGATCTTCGGTAGTGTGCTTGCATGCGCCTCTTTCAAACATATTTTCTAAAGCTTACGGAACTCAATTTTGCATCACATTTTTCTTTTTATACACATAAAAAAAATTAACGATATTTCCTTTAAGCACTCTAGAAACTAAGATAAAACTATATTTAAAATATGACTAGGACTTGGTTGGGAAAAAAATCAATTTCGTTGGACTCTTGCCACTGGGTTATAGCTTTGAGAAATCCCCCCCCCCCCAGGATTCCATATGTCTGAAAATGATTTGTTGAGGATCTTTGGGTTTAGGTGTTTGTTTAATAGAGTGCAATGTAAATTTTTCAACGGGGGCAGATTTTCACTCATATGTATTTCTCAATCTAGTTTGTATACCCACATAAAAAAGGTATTAAGGAGAGACCTGAGAGAGGGTGCATAAGGAACCCACCTAAAATCCTTCTTTCAAATGCATAAAATGTTGTAATCTTTTGTAACTTCTTATTAATTAATTTATGTTGGTTAATTGACAATTATATTTCAGAAAGTATAATAAAGAATCCAATCCCAGAGGGGAGAAATGAAAAGTGTAACACTCCCCTTCTCCAACCCTAAGGATTTATCTTATATGTATTTGGGTACGTATTGACAAATATAGCTAGTGATTGACAATATTTTTTATCAGATGTCAATGACAATGAAATGTGAAAATATAAACGTCTAATAAAATATTTTAGCTTCCCAATACAATGGGGGTTCTCAATGCACTCATTTTTTGTTATAGATTTATCAATCAAATGAAAATAAAATTGGGGAAATGTGGCACATAGTTAGATGTAAACCATTGCAATGCTCTCTCCCACCCGCCCTTAGACTTCCTAGGTAGAATGGGAGGTGCTACTTTTAATTAACCCAACTTCCATTGTCTCATTAGAAATGCGGTTATAAAATTTATCCTTTCCCAAGGTTAGCATAATTAAATTTAGACAGTACCATCATGTTTATCTCATCGATGGATTTCCAATGATATATGTTTTATCGTGATCTGACTCCTAGAATGAATGTTTTTCCCATCTAAAGTATTGGAATTTAATCTCTGCCACAATTAGTGAAATTTTGAGGTCTAAGATGGGCCTCCTAAGGAAAATAATAAAATAAGAGTTATGAATTCCTAAAGAAAAATAAAAGAAGCTTCCTTTTCTTATTGTATTTTTGACTTATCTCCTTATAGGTTTAGTAAAATTTCAAGTGTAGACACTCATTGGATGTGGAATTAAATTCTACACCAATGATTACCCATTATGCATAGTTTTAAGTAGACCCACATTGAATAAAATTTAAAATACGTGAAAAACATGTGTTGCACATTTTTTCATGTGTTTTTTTTTTCTTCGATGTGGGTCTACTCATAACTATGTGTATTGGGTACGTGTGGGATGTGGAATTTAATTCCAAATCCAACAAGTGTCTACACTTGATATTTGAGTAAACATATAAGTAGATAAGATAAAAATACAATTTAAAAATGTACTTTTCTTCTTTTCCCTCCAAAATATTTTCCATTGGGGATGACATCATCATTCGAAATCCTATTGGTTCTTTTAAATTTAATTTTTCTTGTAAATTTTTTCTTTTTAAGGCTCATTTTTTACCTGAAAATTCCCCTAATGATGGGCAAGGTCTTGCTCCATGACATCCATGTGGCATTCATTTGGTAACCTCACCTCTCCTAGGTGGTTCCATGTCACTCTGGGCACTGAATGTGGACTTGGATAAATATACATGGCACTTTCCACATCACCTAAACCATGGTCCCGTGAATTTAGATCGTAGTGTGATATTTTATTAATTCATGTTAAAATTGGTTTATGAAATCCGATGGTCATGCATACTTCTTGATTATCAATTTTTCTCCTTCTCTATCTTTTGGGATTGATATTTTCCCATCCCACTACCCCTCCATAGTGCCAAGTCCCACATGGTGCACTGTGAAATGTTACATAAAAAAATGAGATGATTCACTTCTTGCAGTTTTCATCAACTACGACACCATACCCATGTTGTACAAGATACACTCACAAAACACTATTGGGGAGCTCAGCTTCATGATGATTTTTTCACTAGGCCACGTTAACTCCATGTCAATGCCATGTAGTGCCATGTGCTTGGTGGTGTAATGCCCCCCTCCCACATTTACCCAAGTTAATGGCCTACCAAGGTAAACATGTGACAAAGAGTTACTATCATATGATTCAACTTCCTAGATCACCTTGAGGAAGTGGAATCGACAAGAAAAATAACTTAATGAATTCCCTCAAGTGCTACAAGACCCCCAAGGGATAAAACACCCTTTTAGGTGCCCAAGCCCTGAGATAAAACTCTATTTCAGTGCCCTGATCTCCCACACGTTCGCACAACACTACCTGATTTCAACTGAAAACCTCTAGTCGCATACATGATGGCTACAAGGGAGCGACTATAGAATTTTTCACCTAGTTATGTACCTGCGACTATGAGATTTAAGCCACTTATTTAGGATAGATCTCTAACCAGAACTTAATGAAACTTTCTATAACCATGAATGACACAAGGACAAAGCCTTCCATACAAATCATACACAAGAACTTGACCTAACCAGGCCTAACCATGACAAACATTTCATCAAACACATCATGAACATGTAATGTACAGGTCCTAAATGCATATTAAAACATAGGGTTCTAATACTTATATGATATTCACGAAGGATTTATAATACCCTATCATAATAGTTGCAATAAAATTTGTTATTCCATGCATTCATCAACCATTCATACATCCATCAAACATGTCAAAATCCATAAATAATATACATAATATAACCAAAATATACACCAACAAATAACTAGCATATAAACCATGGAAAGGAAGCCATAAGATACCATGATAATCAACACATATGCTTATAAACTACAATAGAAAATACCTCTTATTAACATACGAAATTGCCAACCACAGCAGGGACTTCGACATACCAACCGACCATAGATTGGGCTAAACCAAATATTTATTTCATCCAATCACCCTCGTGCCATATTCCAAGCATGAATGTGGGATATCATGGAATAACCAAAGAAAAAAAAAACATATTCCAAGCATGAATGTGGGATATCATGGAATATCCAAAGAAAAACCAAACCAGGGCTTCCATAGGCCAAGCCAACTCGATCCTCACCCAATGATTCCACCTGATGATTGGACATCACTAACCATCACCAGATTGGTCTCTACCCAAGTTTTCCATGGCTTCAAACTATTTGTTCCAATCCAGCTCCATGACTAGTAACTCAACCCACAGTTGTCACAGGGTTCCGGAGCATTTTTCAAACAAAGGCTCCACGACTAGTGACTCAATCCACAAAGGGCTCCAGAGTGTTTTTCCAACCAAGGCTCCAGAAACTAGTAACTCAACCCATAGCCATAAGGAACATGAGAAGCAATCATAAAACAAAAGGGAAAACCCACAACACCATGACTATCCAGGAAATGACAAGGCTAGGCAAAACCACTGTTAATCCATGAAATCCTCTATGCATGTTAGGTCCCTATATTACTAGTGTAGTTCCTTATTTTTGTTATTGTAGCCTCCTTATTTTTGTTATTGTAGCCTCCTTATTTTCATTGTTGTACCCCTGTAACCCCCATATTGTTATTATTGTGCCCTTACATTATTATTTTTAGGTCGGCTAGGATTATCTTGTGACCCCATGAACTCCTATATATAGAAAGGAGGTTTTGTCATTTGTACCATCCAAGAATTTTTCATTTATGTAATGTAAAGGAGATTTCCCCCTTGAAGTGGCTTATTTCTAACGTGTTGATCTCTATTTTCTTCTATTTTTGGAGCTGGTTTCATAAAATTTGGTATCAGAGCTTTGGATTCTAGGGTTTCGCTGCTCCAAACAGGTCATCGTGGAATTTTTGCTATACTTTTATTTCTACGAATGTTCAGAAGCTGAAATTTTTATCACCAGACGCCGAAATCCTGAGGAACTTCATGTAAAAATTGTATATCTTGGTTCACAATATTTTTAGAGATATGATCTATGGACATTAGGGTTTTGCAGGCTCCCGAATTTCATCTAAAATAGGTAACCTTGGGAAAATCGTCGTAACTCGCTCTCTGAGCATTACACTAGAATTTTGTAAAACGTCGAGGAAATTTCATGGATTTTAGTTTCCTTTGTATCAATTTCAAAGCCGAAGGAGGAAAAATGACACATGGCATGCTGTACAAGTTCGATCTATTGAACCAATCCATAATTAGGTAATTGTGGGAGATTGGGCATAACTTTGACTTGAAGCATCTAAATGAGGTCATACCTGTGGCTAGAAAGAATATTTAGAGGGCTAATACAGGACCAAATTTTAGATATTGAAGATTCGATATCACAGATATAATTCAGTTTCAATATCGAGCTCCTTAAAAGAAAGAAAAAGGTGTGTATTTTTTTTCAAATTGCATAAGTATTGTTTGAAAAATCAGTTTGAAGTGATTCCAAGGGCATATTTAAGCATAGATATCAGTATTGGGTTCTAAAATGTCCCATAAAAAGAATTCAACACCCATTAACCCTCATAATACTCTACTATGAATCATTAATATGAAAGAGTGCAACATGATATATCAAAATTACAAGAGCAAGTGCACCAAATTTCGCTCTCACAAAGAACAACAAAAAATAAAATGGAAGTTTTGAAGAAAGGTGTGGAAGATAAGATGGATGGTTTGAACAAGGGCATGGAATATAAGATGGATGGTTTGAATAATGGAATGGAAGACATGGAAGCTAAGATTAATTGTTATAGAAGAAAAAATGAAAGACAACATGGAAGACATGAAGAATGATCTACAAACAGACATGGAAGGTTTGACAAAGTTGATACAAGAAATGATTCCTAATGGAAAAAAGATAGTAGAGGAAAATCATGATGAGAACCAAATAAATGTTAATTGCGATTTCATAAACTCCAATGTTGGATTGAAAACCCACCATCTTCCAAAGATTGATATGAGGAAGTTTGATGGCAAGGATCCCATAACATGGATACTACATATGGGAAAATATTTTGATCTCACTATGTGCGAAACACACAAAAGGTACACATTACAACTTTATATTTAGAACAAAATACATTTGTATGGTATTGATGGCTTTTCTCCCGTAAACAAAATTGTCACTTGGTCAATTTTTACAAAAAAAATGATAGCACATTATGAGGATACAAAAAGCAACACCTTCTTTAGCCAATTAATAAATATCAAACAAAAGGGTTCAATGGTGGAGCACATTGAGGACTTCCAGAAATTGAATATAAGGGTAAATGATATTCCAGAGGAACACAGGAGTGATGTCTTCATAGGGACTTTAAAGGATAACATCCAACATGAGGTTTTCCTTTGGGAACCTGATTCATTAGAGAAGGCATTCAGGTTGGCAAGAAAAATTGAATGTAAAATTATGGCGACAAGGAAGCCTACCACTCACATCTATAAGGATGGAAGTATTGCTACTCCTAGACTTCCACAAGCTACAAGGTTGACACCATAACAATTGGAATAAAAAAGATAAAAAGGGTTTTTCTATAGTTGTGATAGAAAATACACTAAAGGTCATAAGTGTGCTGAGAAGAAATTATTTTACATAGATTGTGAAGGAGAGGAAGAAAATGAACAAGAAACTTCAAAAGAAGAGGATATACACTAGGAACCAACCTTAGAGAAAGAAGAAATGAGTCTGACCATATCATGTAATGCATTGGCAGGAATTACCACTCCTCAAACTCTCAGGATAGAAGGACATATCAAGAAGAAAAAGGTAATAGTGTTGATTGATTCGGGTATTACCCATAATTTCATTCATTTTAAGGTAGCCAGGGAATTGAATTTCTTCCTATACCTAGCACCAGAATGTTAAGTGATGGTTTCAAATGGAGGAACTATAAATTGCTCCAGAAAATGCCATAATATCAAGATAATCATGGGGGAATATGTACTGAGTATTCCAATGATTTCCATTCCAATGGGAGTTGCTGATGTTGTACTAGGAGTACAATGGTTACAATATTTGGGGATCGTAGCTTTTAATTTTCAAGAACTTTCCCTGAAATTTTTTCAGAAGGAAAGGAAGTTGAATTACGGGGTATCACAGGAAAGTTGGGAAAGATAATAAGCTCTAATTTCATGACAAATCTTCTGAAGAAATAAAAATGAGGTGTAATTGCACAATTATGCTCACTAGAAGTTCCAACATCAAAATCATCTATTTCTCTAGATCTCCAAAAAATCTTGGACAATCATTCCAGGGTGTTTGAAACTCCCAAAGGACTCCCACCTATTCATGATCATGATCATGCTATTCATTTGATTCCAGGAATTTTTCCTCCAAACATCAGGCCTTACATATATCCTTATGTCCAAAAGATCGAAATTGAACATATGATTGCAAAAATGAAGAGGCTGGTATAATTCAACCTAGTCAAAGTTCTTTTTCTTCTCCAATAGTATTGGTGCACATGAAGGATGGATCATGGGGCATGTGTCAGGATCATAGGGAGCTCAATAAGCTCACAATTAAAGATACATTTCTCATTCATGTGATTGATGAATTATTGGATGAATTACATGGAGAAATTTATTTTACCAAGTTGGATATTCATTCAGGATATCATTAAATTAGAATGAAGACTGAAGATATTCCAAAAACAGCATTTCAAACTCATGAAGGTCATTATGATTTTTTGGTCATGCCTTTTGGAATTACCAATGCACCTTCTACATTTCCAGGGTTGATGAATTCCATTTTCATACCCTTCCTTAGAAAATTTGTGTTAGTATTTTTTGATGATATACTAATCTACAACAGGTCTTGGAAGGATCATGTTCAACATGTTGATAGGGTGCTCAAACTATTCGAAGAGAAACAATTATATGCGAAAACCTCCAAATGTTTCTTTTTAGTACAAGAGGTGGAATATATGGGTCATATTGTATCTCACGAGGGTGTTAAGGTCGACCCTAACAAAATTAAATACATTAAGGAATGGGAATTCCCCACAACCATAAAGCAGTTGTGAGGATTTCTTGGGTTAACAGGGTATTATCGCAAGTTTGTTAAGAAATATGGAAGAATAGCAGCACCTCTAACAACATTATTGAAGAAAGATGCATTTTCATGGACTCCTGAAGCAACTAAGGCCTTTGACCATCTTAAAGAGTCAATGTGCCTAGCACGGGTCTTAGCTAGTTAGAATTCATTAAAACCTTTATTGTGGAATGTGATGCCTCAGGAAATGGAATTTGTGCGGTTTTAATGCAAGAAGGAAGATCCAATTCTTTTGAAATTCATCCAATCAAAGGAAAGTATTTACCAAAACCTATTTATGAGAAGGAAATGTTGGAAATACTACATGCACTAAAGAAATGGTGACCTTACCTAATCGGAAGACACTTCAAGGTAAAAACTGATCATGATAGTCTTAAACACATTTTGGAACAAAGACTATCTTCAGAAGAGCAGAAAAAATGGGTCACAAAGATTTTGGGTTATGACTTTGAAATCTACTATAAAAAATGGGAGCTAAATGTTGTTGCAAATTCACTCTCAAGAAAGGATGAAGAGGTGGAAGCATTTCTTTGTGGCATTTATATTATCCAACCCGATTGGATAACTGAAGCAAGGGCTGAATGGCAGGATGATGAAGAAGTGTGGACACTCATTCAAAAGTTGCAGCAAGATCCTAGTACATTTGATACATTTAGTTGGAAAAATGATTCCTTATGGTACAAATATCGCTTATATCTTTGTAATAATTCCCAACTAAAACAAAATATTCTTTTGGAATTGCACACATCTCCCTTAGGAGGACACTCAGGATTTTTAAAAAATTACCACGGGGTGAAGAAAGATGCTTTTTTGGGATGGCCTTAAATCTGATATTCAAAGGTCAACAAAAGATCTATTTATTTCTACAAGATAAAGCAGAGACCATTCATTTCAAAGCCCTTATCTGTCTGCAAACAAGAGATTTTGTTTAGATTTTAATACAAAGTTGCCTGTCCGAAGGAAAGAGTGTCATCATGGTGGTAGTTGATAGACTTACCAAGTATGCACACTTTTGTGCATTATCTCATCCATTTAAATCAATTACAGTTGCTACTGATTTTATGGAAACAATTCAAAAGCTATATGGAAACCCAAAGATTATTGTAAGCGACAGAGATCCCATTTTTACTAGAATTTTTTAGACGAAATTATTTTCTTGTTTGGGTACTCAACTAGCTCATAGCTCATCTTATAATCCTCAGTCTGATGAGAAAACTGAGATAGTGAAAAAATGTTGGGAAGGATATCTTCATTGTTTTGTATCTGATAAACAAATAGAATGGTTCAAGTGGTTACCTTTGGCTTAATGGTGGTATAGCACTTCCTTCGATACTACATCAAAAATGACCCCACTTATGGCACTTTATGGATATCACTCATCATCCATCACATCATATTTAAGAGAAAATTCTAAAGTTCAAGTAGTGGAAGATTACATCGAGCATCAACAACAAGTTCTCCAACTCTTAAAGGATAACCTAAATTTGGCACAAAATTGAATGAAACAACAAGCATATCAACATCGCAGTGAGAGAAGTTTTGATGTAGGAGACTGGGTATTTTTATGGCTATAACCATACAAACAAATATCCCTCAAGAAAGCTAAGAAGGATAATAAATTATCACCAAAGTATTATGGTCCTTACAAGGTGTTGCAAAAGATTGGTACTATGGCATACAAATTGGAGCTTCCCGCTTCTTCTCGAGTGCATCCATTTTTCCATGTTTCATGTTTAAAGAAGATTATTGGTGACAAACTTCCAATTCAAACAATATTGCTATAAATTGACGACGAAGGAAAAATCATATTGGAACCTGAAGCATTCACGGAAACAAGAACTCCACAGCTACGAAATCAATCAATTTTAGAGTATCTCATCAAGTGGAAGAACTTACCCATTGAAGATTCAACATGGGAGGATGAGAATTTTATACATAAGCATCCAGAGCTACTCAAGCGTTGAGGACAACACTTTTTTGAAGGTGAGGGGCATGTTATGTCCATATTGTAGGTTTTAACCCTGAACAAAAATTATCTACACATGAATCTTATAACAGAAAATAAACAATAGCAATAGCATAAAACATACAACAGATAAACACAGAGATTTTCCCCTGGATCCCAAATCGGGACGACCAGCTTGATTTTTCATTATATTCCTTTTAGTGTTACAACACATATATATACATGCCGTGCTATTAATATAAACCTCAATCCATAAACTTCACATTTAGAATACAACTGTTTCTGACTGATTCATAAAATACCAAGAAAATAAAACTATTCATATCAAAACCATTGTGTGCAGTTCACATACAAAACTATGACGCGGGATTACCGTGTACTGAACTTTAACCAAAAGTGGCACCTTCTAGGATGTTCATTCATGTTGGAATACATGTCCTACGACCTTGGTCTTATTTATTTATTTTACATGGGAAATCAGCTAGGGGTTGTTACTGAACCCTCCCCATTGGGGGAACACCGTCCTCGCTTTTAAATGGCACTTATAAACTATAAAACCACATACTTCCCATGGATATTTATAGCATAGCTTAATGCAACATTGACATCATATCATACTATTGAAAACATGACAAACATACAATGTACTGGAGTTTTATAACACAACTCATTACGTTATTTATAATAAGAAACGCATATACACTCATGCACATTTGCTTCAACCAAAAAATAACCATATTTTCTATGGAGATTTATAACAAAACTCAATACAATTTTTATAGTAATGTACACATATACACATATGCACATTTACTGTGACCAAAAAATAAAAAGAATGAAATGGACATATCAGCAACAAGGGAATGTAGAGGCTCACACCCCCACCCTCAAAACTAGTACCAAGATTCACTTCCTTGCCTGGAAGTCCAAAATCGACTACCAAAATCAAAGTTTGCATTCAATTTCCAATGATTCAATCCTGTGTAACTTTTCTTGTAAGTGAACAATTATCGGCTCATTGTTTCAAGGCACACTCCCAATATGCATCTGATTACATCTAGAAATGATAGTGACCAAAATAAATGTATTCCCCGACCTTCCCTTCTCTGTTGCACAGTCCTTCGAGAAATCTTATCACCCCCTTTCAGACATTCATGCACCTTCCAATTTCTACAGGCATCCCCTTCTATTCTACACAATCACTTGAGTGCCCCATCCCTTGGAAAGGCTTCCTCGTATCAGAAGGTCCATAAACCAAGGCATATCCCTTCCTAAAAACCATTAGTACAGTCATAGCATTCTCATGGAAATCAATGGACATTGTTGGGTACCAGTGTCCCATAATGGTCGTACTCCTGAATACTTTACAAGCATATTGTTGTCTGTTGCAATTCCTTTTGTTGATGCTATAAATGTTTGCAATCAGTGTCAACCACCCCACCTAGTCATTTTCCATGCTTTCCTACACAAAGAAAATAATTTCCATAGATTCAAAATGAATTGAAATAAATTAAAATCATACCTCATTTTTGGCCCATCAATAAGGTACACTTCCACTTATGTTTACTTCTTGTCGCAACAATTCAAACTAGTTGTTTGATCAAATCATCATGTATAAACATATCACATATGGTTAGCTCAAAATGAAACAATCATAATCAACATGATAGATCACATGTAACCATCATAAATCAGAGTCATTAATCACATACATAATAAAAATGAAATAAAATAGTAATACTTATCCTTCAATCGGTCCTTTGCTTCTAGCCTTATTCTTTGTCCGTACACACACCAAATCTGTTGCCACACAAGAAAAGCACCTAGTTTTGTGATCCCATGGACTCCTATATATAGAAAGAAGGTTTTTTCATTTGTATCATCCAATAATTGTTCATTTATGTCATGTAAAGGAGGTTTCCCCTTCGAAGTGGCTTATTTCTGAGGCGTTGATCTCTCTTTTCCTCTATTTTTGGAGTTGGTTTCATAACAATGCCAATGACAGATCATAACAAAATAATCACATGCATGTACCATGCATGCCAAAACTAGCAAGGAAACCATACATACAACTATGATACCTTCAAAGAAATCTATTTGTAACCATTGATCCACATGTTCCCTTGCACTCTCCTACTTTCCTTTTCCTTCTTTCTCCAAGTCCAAGGTATGCTACAATTCTCCAAAAAACTCTAATTGTGCAAGAGTATGAGAGAGAAATAATAGAATGAGAGTGCCAGTGACTGTATTGAAAAATGATAAACTAGAAAAAGACAAGACAAAAGCCCTAAATTGATCCTCAAAATCCTTTTTATAATTGAGGCCTATATTTTGTTAATTTTCCTTCAGTTTCCCTCTCATCCAATTTTGTGACCTTTCATCTCCCTTCTCTCCTATTTTCCATTATTTTCATAAATAAAATTCCAATTAATGTCTCTTTGCATTTTCCAATTTCCTTAGCGATAATAAACCAAAAGTGGCACCCACTAGGATGTTTCTCCCACCATTCATCTTGGAATACGTGTCCTATGACCTTGGTCTTATTTATTTTTTTTACATGGAAAATAAAATAGGGTTTGTTACTGAACCCTCCCCCTTGGGGGAACACCTTCCTCGATTTTCAATGGCACTTATAAACTATAAAACCACATGCTTCCCATGGAGATTTATAGCATAGCTTAATGCAACATTGACATCATATCATACTATTGAAAACATGACAAACACACAATGTACTGGAGCTTTATAACACAACTCATTACGGTATTTATAAAGAAACACATATACACTCATGCACATTTGCTTCAACCAACAAATAACCATACTGTCTATGAAGATTTATAACACAACTCGATACAATGTTTATAGTAATGTACACATATACACATATGCACATTTAATCTGACCAACAAATAAAAAGGATACAATGAACATATCAGCAAAAAGGGAATGTAGAGGCTCACACCTCCACCCTCAAAAGTAGTGCCAGGATTCACCTCCTTGCCAGGAAGTCCAAAATCCACTACCAAAATAAAAGTTTGTATCCAATTTCCAATGCTACAATCCTGCGTAACTTTTCCTCTCAGTGAACAATTATCGGCTCATTGTTTCAAGGCACACTCCCAATGTGCATTTGATTTCATCTGGAAATGATAATGACCAAAATAAATGTATTCCTCGGCCTTCCCTTCTCTGTTGCATAGTCCTTTGAGAAATATTATCACCCCCTTTCAGAAATTCATGCACCTTCCAATTTTTGCAGGCATCCCCTTCTCTTCTACACAATCCCTCGAGCAGCCCATCCCTTGGAAAGGTTTCCTTGTATCGGAAGGTCCATAAATAAAGGCATATCCCTTCATAAAAACCATCATACCAGTCATATAATTCTCATGGAAATCAATGGACATTGTTGGGTACCAGTGTCCCACAATGGTCCTACTCCTAAATACTTTACAAGCATATTGTTGTCTGTTGCAATTCCTTTTGTTTCTGCTGTAAATGTTTGCAGTCAGTGTCAACCACCCCACCTGGTCATTTTCCATGATTTCCTACACAAAGAACATAATTTCCATTAGATTCAAAACAAATTGAAATAAATTAAAATCATACCTCATTTGTGGCCCTTCAATAAGGTACACTTGCACTTATGTTTACTTCATGTCACAACAATTCAAATTAGTTGTTTTATCAAATCATCATGTATAAAAATATTACATATGGTTAGCTCAAAATGAAACCATCATAATCAACATGATAGATCACATGTAACCTTCATAAACTAGAATCATAGATCACATATAACCATCATAAATCAGAGTCATTAATCACATACATCATAAAACTAAAATAAAATACTAATACTTATCCTTCAATCGGTCCTTTGCTTCTACCTTTATTCTTTGTCTGTACACACACCAAATCCATTGCCACACCCAACAAGCACATAGTTCCTTCGCTTATCTTCAATAACATACACATATACATAATGTATATCACACATATACACCCACACATGGTGTACCACACAACACATACACCTACACCCGATATACAACACATACACCTACACCAAGTGTACAACACAACACATACGCCTACACTCGGTGTACAACAAAACATATACACCTACGCTAGGTGTATAGCACAATACATATAGATAAATAGAGTACAACACAAAAAATACACATGTCACGATATAATGACTATACAATACACATAAAATAATACCACATGTATACAACAGAACATGTACAATGTTTAAACGATACCACATGTACACAATGGCACCTACACAACGTGTACACAACACAACATGTACACAACGCCACCTACCCAACGTGTACACAACACCACATGTGCACAACACCACCTGCACAACGTGTACACTACACCACATATAAAATCATGCACAAAACACCACAATTACATAGCTCCATATTTACAACATTCCCACCACGCCATATGTACACAAAACCACATATGCAACATGCACAAAGCACCATATGTACACAACACGACATATACAATAGGTGCATAACACCATATGTATACAATAGTTTATATCCAACATGCACACAACACCATTTGTACACGGGGTATTATGATAGCCAATCATAGATTGTATGCCAAAGTTACAACCCCGAGAAGTTGACATTCTAGCTTACCCCAACATGGCCCACAAGCTTTCGACGCTTCATCTCCTAGGGTTAGGTTTTTGGATGTTTATAATTTCTCATCATTTCTCAATGATAAAAAGGCCACCAAGCCTCATTGTAACATAGTTCAGAGGCATGTGGCCGCCACATCTCTTCTCAGAGAAAATATACCATTTCTCAAGCTATTTTATTTCCATTCTATTTGTTAGCATATTTTAGTGATTTGATATTAATGAAATGAAGATCTATTCCAATTTCATCTCTGCATTTATGTTTATTTATGTATTTTATTACATTCCTACATAATTCTGGATCAATGTTATTAGAGCGATCTGATATTTATTAATCTTTCTTTGCATGTCCCCAACGAGATCAGGCTATAAGGAGTTAGGGATCAATCTAGTTGAACCTTTGCAAGATCAGCCTCGCAAACCCCGATGGTCTCCCATGGCATAAGAAAAGAAAGACGAGGGAGTAGGATATCCTATCAAAATATTACTTGAGGGTGCCCTCGAGAAACAGAGGAACACAATGATGGATATCTTTTCTCATATCCTTTGATGACTACCCACCGATGATGCATCTTCATCTTGCAACCACTTTGGAGGCACCACTCCTTTTAAGGTACAATTTAACTTTGACATTACCATATTTGAGGTCCAAATAAATTCAGACACCATAGATAGATGGATGAATCTATTAAAAGGATATTTTTTAGCTCATGACTTTTCCAATCAGGAAAATATTACTTTTGTACTCCTCAAAGCCACCCCCCATGTCAAGGACTGGTGGGAAACCTATTGTGAGAAAAAGGACGAGAGGGAATGCTCCCTGTTCTCAGTCGCATAGACTTGAATTTTTTTTTGAAGGAACAATATTATCCCATGCATAGCTATGTTAACAAGTACATACAATGGACTACGTTGTGAAAGTAAAGGGATCAAGATGTACATGAGCTGATGAATATGTTCCATACCCTAGGCACAAAATTGGGTATCAAATATTTAGAGAAACGTTTGGTGCTTAATTACTGCATTTGTTTTCATAGATACATCCAGGAGTAAATGGAGTTACTCTACATATCCTCGCTTGGTGCAACATACTGATATGATGCCAATATTGAGAAAAAATTCAAACAGAAGAAGTGATACTTTGGATCTGCAAATTAGAAGCAGGGGAAAGGAGCCCCAAAACCACAAAAAACGGACAGAGCCAAGGAAAGGTGGCCCAGGACAACCCACCAAAGTTGCAAGAAAATAACAACACCATGAAGCCAAAGAAGGACGCGGGGAAGTGGTGTGAGTTCTATAAGTGCTACACTCACAACACAACTGAGTGTCAAGCCAAGGAGTCACTGGTGATCGAGATGAAAGCTTTTGAATTATACACATGCTCCGACTCTGAGTCAGAACCCGATAAAGGAAATGACAAATGGAGGCAGATTATTGATGTGGAGCCCAGTGCCACCATTTCCACCACCGAGATCCATAAGGAGGAACCTGAATATCCATAGTATGGGGAGTGCCTCTTCCATTCCTATATGTGGGTGAAGGTCTCCTCGTTACAATTTAGTGTCGATAGCGTGAGCCAAAAGAACCTCATTTCAGCAGATTTCATGGAACAGCTAGGCCTTCCAACCACAGCACACCCACAACCATACACAATTGGGTGGATTCACTAAGGACGGGATCTCCGTGTTAGCCAGTAGTGTCGCCTTCCCTACAACATCAAGCCCTTCACGGATGAAGTATTATGTGATTTTGTTCCTCTTGCAGTTTGTGATGTATTATTGGATCAACCATACTCGTGGAAGCGACATGTTGTATATGATTCTATGCCTCGCACTATTATTGTTACTCATGGAAAATTATCTTGAAGTTTAAAACATTGGAAAATATCACTAGTCCCTAATATGTAAATTATAATATATTTATTAATATATTTGTAAAATTATTAAAATTTATAATGATTTTATATATAGTATCTATATAATGTTGGTGAATTTTAAGGTAAAATAATTTTAAATTGTAAAATTTGGGTGAATCATTTTTAGAAAAAATGGAAATTGGTGAATCTTTTTTTTGGAAAAATCACGATAAATTAGCCCACCTGTGAATATTAGCCCCTAAAATTTTCCATGTTGTTACTTTGGTCAATAATTTGTATAGGATACCGGATGTAGCACTACTTACCACCATCTCTTTGATCACTACAAAGTAATGCAGAAATCTCATTTCCCAAACTAGGAAATTTATTTTCCTTATGATTCGCCCTCAGGGCCAAAAGAAGATTCTGGCCACAACCCCCAGAGAGGTCTCCACACGGAAAAAAAAATTTAACAAGGTTGTGGAGGAGTACGAGGAAATTTTCACCTCTCCCACAGGGGTACCTCTACACTATCATGTCAAGCATTCCATCGATCTGACCCTGGGCGCGCCATTACCCAATGGGTCGATCTATTGGCATTATGTTCTGGAGGAAGATGAGATCAAGGGTCAGATTCATGGGCTGCTATAGAAAGGTAACATTAGGCCAAGTTCATTGCCCTGTGGGAGCCCAATCATGTTGGTACATAATTAGAAGGATGGTACTTGGAGACTCTGTATTGACTATTGGGCACTGAAAAATATCACTCTCTGGAATAGGTATTTGATCCCATGTATTGATGACCTACTAGACCAGCTCAAGGGGGGGGAATATTTTAGCTAGACTAACTTTAATTCTAGTTATCACCAAGTACCAATCGAACCCTATGATGTGTGGAAGACTACCTTCAAATCCAATGAGGGCCTTTTTGAGGTTGGCCATGCATTTCAGGTTGATGAATGCCCGCGCAACCTTCATCAATATTATGGATGACATTTTGTGACCTTTCACCAACTCATTGGTGGTGATGTATTTAGTTGAAATCTTGATCTTCAACCAGAGTTGGGAAGAGAACCTCCACCACATTTGACTGGTCTTCCAAACACTGCAGCAACACAATTTGTGTGCTAATTTTGATAAATTCACTTTTGGCATGACCCAGGTTCAATATTTGGGATACATCATCGATGAGATGGGTGTGCATGTGGACCTAGCCAAGATACATGTCAATTGGGATGGGCTAGCCCCAACCACTCTAACAGAGCTCTGCATCTTTCTAGGTCTTACCAAATTCTACCGTAGGTTTGTGTTGGGCTCCTCTCATATCACTTGGCCTTTGAGTCAAGTCACCAAGGGAGGGGAAAAATCAAATTTCTTTTGGTCTGAATCCCAACTGAAGGTGTTTTCCGAGTTTAAACATCGAATCTACTTTGCACTGGTACTCACATTACCAGACCTACAACAACCATTTGAGATCGAGACAGATGCCTCTGACTATGCTATTGATGCATTTCTTACTCAGCAGGGGAATCTAGTGTCACTTCATAGTGAGACACTTTCAAACACAGTCCAAAAGTATCCCACCTTTGACAAAGAGATGTATTCCATTATGCAGGCCTACCGACAATGGAAGAATTACATTATGGGGAAGTAAAAGGTCATCCACACAGACCACCAAACTGTGCATTTCATATAGACAAAAGGGAAGTTGCAGATCGATCACCATAAAAAATGGTCCACATACCTGAAATAGTTCCATCGGAACATTAAGTAAAAGAAGTGAAGAACCAAAAATGTTGCAAACTGTGTCAGCTGACCGTAGTTCATGGAACTGACCATTGTGCTTGACTCTTGTAGGCATGAGACTTCAAGGTGGCCAACTCTTTACAAGAGTGATCCAGAATTCAACAACACATACCTGATTCTCCTAGAAGGAAAGCAAGTTCCAAATTATCACCTCCAGGATGCATTGTTATTCCACGTGGGACACCTTTGTGTCCATTCAAGTGAGCGTTCCAAGATGATTTTGGAAGCACACTATAGATGGGCCGATGGACATTCCGGGGTAGAGAAAATATTGGCAATACTGCAGAAGTATTTTTATTAACTGAAACTAAGACAAGAATTTGGAAATTACATCAGTTTCTGCACTGCCTGCACCATTGCCAAACTGAACATCAAGAAGAAAGGCATATATACTCCTCTGCGTACTCCTAGTTGGCCTTGGGAATCCATCACCTGGATTACATGTTGGGCCTTCCTTCTAATAACCATGTAAATGATTGTGTTTTCATGGTCGTCAACAAATTCTCTAAGATGGCCATTCTGGTGGCCTACAAGAAGAGTATCACAGAAGAAGCCACTGCTAAACTCTTCTTTCAACGAGTGTGGGTGTACTTTGGGATCCCAAAGTCAATTATCTCATATTGGGATAGTAGTTTCCTAAGTACACTTTTGTCAAGTCTCTCGTAGATGATGGATTCCAAGCTCACTAAGTCCATGACTTTCCACACCCAGACTAATAGCCAAACAAAGGTCATAAACAAGATTAGCAGGCACATTCTGTGCATGTAATACTTCAAGCATCCTCGTACATGGGATGAAATACTTCCTTATGTCTAGAAAAGCTACAACCAAGTTGTCCATAGCTCAACTGGCCACAGCCCCTTTCAGGTGGGATTGGGATTACAGTCATTATGCCCCCTTGATGTGGCCATACCATTTGTAGCTACTCAGGGAAATTCGGCTCCTGTCCAATATGAAGCTGACAGAGAAAAAAAATTATTGAGTGCATTCAACACATCCACCAGCTGGTCCATGACATATTGGATAGAGCCAATGCTAAGTACAAGTAGCGACACGATCAACATTGGGTGCTGGAAAAGTTCTAGGTGAGTGACAAAGTTTAGCTACATTTACAGAAGGAGCACCTCGCTATACCCCACTGCAAGCTTCACCTGCTCTGATATGGGACATACACCATAACCAAGGCCATAGGAGACAATTATTTTTAGTTCAACATTCTACCATTCCTTGGTCTGAATCCAGTGATCAATTTGGACTGCCTTCGACCATACTTTCCACCATCACTAGACACATCTAACATTGAAGAGAAACTCACACCAACAGAGATAAACCTTGACTACATGGAACAAGCCACAACTAATCAGATAATGGATACACAAATCAATAACACTCACCAATAGAATATCCAACTGTATCGGGTTGTTAAATCTAGCCAACTCCTACACCAAGGCAAGTTGTTCACTAGGGATCAAGTTCAGTAGAAGTTTCCCCATTTCATGCAGGCACTCAATGCAATGGGGGCCATTGATTACTAAGGGGGGAGGACTAGTCCAGGTGGATATTGGTGGCCACCCTCCTATTCCACTTTTACACCCATCATTGTTTCGTTTAGTTTTTTAGTTTTTTTACTTGTAGCACAATTTACTATTTTTGGCAGTTTTCGGGTCCTAGGTCCTAAATTTCTAAAGTTGTTTTGAGGGAATAAAAGACATTTTTAGGAAAAAGGAGAGAATAAAATTTTCCCAAACTAATTTAACCATTTTTTTTGGCCTCCCCTTTTATATTTTCGAAACAAGTTATTATGTTAGCCAAATGGAGATCGTATGCCAAAGTTATGACCTCAGGATGTTGAAATTCCAACTTACCGCAACGGGACCAACAAGCTTTTGGCGCTTCATCTTCGAGGGTTATGTTTTTGGATGTTTATGGTTTCTCATTGTTTCTCAATGATAAAAATTCCACCGAGCCTCATTGTACCACAATTCACAGGCATGTAGCCGCCACATATCTTCTTAGAGTTAAGCTACCATTGCCCGACCTATTTTATTTCCATTATGTCTGCAAGCATATTTCAGTTATTTGATGTTAATTAAATGAAAATTTATTCCTACATCATCTCTATATTTATGTGTATTTCTGTATTTTATTGCATTCCTTCATAATTCCATATAACTCAACCCCATGGGTTCCCAGTGCTTCCAAGGAAAGCTCAACCCAAGCCTTCTTCAATATTTCATGGAAGTCTCTTTTCCATGGAATCCCCTGCATCATATTTCCATAAACACATAAATATAAGTGCATAAATAATATAACAAAATACCAGTTACCTTACCTTTTTATGCCAAGCATGCAACCCTTTAACTGAACACATCCATGCCATCTCTCAAGGTAATCCAATTCCCTTGAAAGATCTAGCTATAACTAGAAACTAGCTAATATACCTGTCAAATAAATTTTCATGAATATATCACATACCCACAAAATTTCAGATGGAATCAAGATTAAGAATTCTTATATGCAGAGCACTTATTCGTTTGGAATTGTGGTTTCCAAACATAGCCAAAATAATTCTCACCCAATTCTTTTCTTTTACATTTTTCCTTGCTGCAATTAAGTCTCATTATGTATTACACATCACCCAACTGTTAGTTATGTTGGCTCCCTGTGATTTACAATATTGGAAAGAATAAACATTGTAGGGGGCCACATCAGAATCACTTTGGAATCCTAGGACCTAGCCTTCCTGGATTCAGAGAGGGATCTCTCTTATTAAGTGTTTTCAAAGGATATATCTTTATGCTTTGTTTGTGATTTTAGACTAGTTATGAAGCTTAGAGAACTTGTTTGGTTTTTTGGTTGGGATGGATATCATTAAATGAAGAGATCAACCAAAGGGTGAAGGTGAAAGCATATTGAAGAATGTTTCAGCTGAGAAGATAGGTCAAGAAAAACATCTACCCATTGGGCTATGGAGTCACAAAAGGATTTAATTGTACAACAATTCTTCAAGGGTTTCCATAGGGCAAGTCATCTATATCAAAGGATCTTTTAGATTAAATTGTGACATGAAACACTAAGATATTTTAAAAGAAGCAAAGCTAACAACCATTGAAGTATCTATTAACTTCAATAAAACAAGAAAATCCTTTCAAATAACTGTTTGAAGCAAGCCAAAGGATAGGGAAAACCATAGACTTCTTTGGACAAACTTTTATTAAAGCACACTTTTCAGAAAACAATATAGTAATCCTAAGACTACTTTTAGAAAGGAGAAAACATATAAGAGAACAAGGAAAATAGCCTAAGATCAGACAGAAACTTTGAATTCAGCCTGCTTTTAGCATACTCTCAAGGGATCTTTCAAGGCAACTGTTAAATACTGGCCAGAGGACAGGGAAAACCATAAACTTCCCTTGGTTAACTCTACTTAGCAGACTTTGAAAAGAACATTCAAAAACAATATCTCAAGTTGTACACAGGAAAGACATGGGCTCACCAACATTTCTTCACTCGTTATACTCTATTGAATCATTTCTAAAACAACAAGTTGGATAAATCTAGAGGGAAATTAAGAATCCTCCAAACATACCTTAGCAGAAGAAAACATAAAGATAAAGCTTTCAAACAGAAATAGGGTACTTTTCAGTAAATCCAACTTTAAATTTTCTATTATTTATCAAAGAAAATGGACAGTATGTAAAACATGAAGAAAGACAAAAATAAATGAGGAATAACATCACCATTAACATAGACCAGGATCCCATGAATCAGCTTGTATTATTGATGTTCAAACCAGTTACATACTTCAAGCCCAGTAGGTCTTTACAACTCAAAACTTCTCTTCTCAGCCTAATATTTTTCAACTACTCAACAACACTTCAATAGCTTCAGCTACTATCTTACAACTCAATAATAATCCAAGAAACAACAACAATGAACCCCTCATACAATATTTATAGATAAATGAGGAGGTGGAGTGAAAGAAGGGGTTTCTAGTGGTTCATAAATGACAGAGTAAATGATTTTTGACCTTTGAGACCATGCAAGGCCCAAGGAAAAATGTATTTAAGTCTAACTCTACGTTATATTAAATTTTTGAACTACTTAGTAGCTTTTTTTGACTTTTAGGCTTTTTAGGTAGGCTTGTAATAACTTCTGAGATGTCTTATACAGATATCTATGAATTGGAGTAACTTTATGTGTCTTTTGAGGAAAATTAGGCTGGTAGGTGGTATTTTGGTCCTTTGGAAGAGTAATGGCTTCAGTCGTTTGTCACTTGAAGCCTTGTTTCTGCTGATCTGTTTGATTTTATCCTTAAAAATATGATTAGGCCTCTGATTTGGCTTTTAGGCCTTCTTTATCCATCTTCTGTCTTTGTCACTTTCTGCTGATTGTTTCATCTTTTATTATTCTATCTTAAAACTGTGTTTTATCTTTAAACTTCACGGGTTAAGTCCTTTGATCTTCAGATTTCTACTCTTAACCTTTATTTTTAACTGTTCTTCTGTTTTGTGTATAGGTGGCTTCCTTTTGCTGGAGGGTTTGATTATTCAGTCAATGATCATAATATATTGACCAAAAACCTATAGATTTAACCTTTGTCCCCATTTTTCATTAAATTAGGCCTTAGAGGATCGTCACCCTAGGCCCTGCAACTGTATTTTGTCGTGGGTAGGCTTTCATAGATTATTCTCCATTAAAACCTGAAACAAACAACCAATAATAAAAATAAAACCTGTGTTTTTATGGGTCTAACTGCTTCAAAGGGTTCGGCGAGGGCGAAGAGCAATGCAGAAGGAGGAGAATGCGCAGAGGAGTTTCATGGCGGAAGGGTGCAGAAATGAGGGTTTGTTTTCAAATATGGATGCGAAATTTAATGATAAGCGGTTTTGTGGAAAACTGTGAGTGGTTTTCATGCAGGGTAGAGGTGGTTTGTGGTGTTATGCGAATTGGACGCGATACGGTCGAGAGGACAATGCGCGTCCCCCTCAAAACTACCAGTTTCATGCGGAAGTTGCACGATGGAGGAGTTTGGGTGAAACGAATGTGAAATGGAATGGTGATCGTCCGATCTAGGCAATCCAGATCGATGGTTGTGAGCGAGCGTGATAGACAGACTAGCGCAGTCAGTTGGGACCGGAAATGACGTCAGGTGTCTTGTCGTTTAGTGGAATGTTTAATCGGCAGGGTGAAATAGCAAGGACAAGTGGTGATTGTTAGATCAAGGAGATCAATGGCTCAAATTATATAGGCGAAGAGGCTTTGGTAAAAGATGATCGGGAGGAAGGCTGGTGAGGTGATGGAGTGAGGACCATTAGATCATGGAGATCAATGGTTAGGATTATATCAGCGGAATTGAAATGAGAAAATAATTTGGAAAGAAGAAACGAGAAGGAGCGAAATCCGATGGCTGATGGGAAGGCAGGCAGTCACAGGCCTCGGTCTTGTGGTGAAGAAGGGGCTAAGGGTTTAAGAAAAAGGCACGTAAGGCCTTATGTTAAAATGGGTAGAAAAGGCCAAAATGAAGGTTTTTAAGGCCTAAAAGGGGTTTTGATAAATTAGAAAAAGGGGTTTAAAACCAAATAAAGGGGATTTATATGGTTTTAGGGTGTTTTCCAAGGAAATGGAGGACAATGAAGGGAAAATGAGGGGAAAATGGGTGAAATGAAGGAAATATTTTGAAATGGAGAAATGGTGGGAATTATGGCTTTGAAGTCAGTTTTCTTTTTGAATCAACAGGGCTTCTTTGAAGGATTTTTTAAGTACATCCGTGAGATGGGTCTTTTGGACAAGAGACACAGTAAGGCTTCAAGAACTCACAAATTTTCTCCAATTTTGTTTCTTGAAGGATGGAAGAATTGTTTTAGCCATCATTATTTATGACAAAATTTTATTGATGGCTATCAAGTTATATAAAAAAATCAACTATTACTTTTTCATGTTAATACCAGTCATGCTTCCCTGCAATTGATCACACATGTCAGTCACACATTCCAAATATCAAGGCATGATGTCTATTAATTTGAAAGCAACCTTTACCAATACTACATCCATGTCATAATCAACAATCTAATCACAGTCATAAGTCCTAATAATTCAACTAGGACCCACTTACACTCATGTACATATCATTTTTCTCAACACTTGTGTTATTAAAACCATCTTACAAAAAGATCATTCCAACATGCAATCTTACAGGAACATACACAGATCATGCAATTAATGAAACATTCAAACAATATGAAAACTTAACATGTTAGATAAACCAAGTAGACAACATAATCAACTCATATCTTAATGTATCTCAGGGGAGGCTATCACATTTGCACAAGTCAATCCATATTAGTATGACACAATATCACAAATATATCGACTCATACTTGAATTTCATAGCCATAGCCATCTACGTAGGCCAATCAAGATTATCACAATACATATAACATCAAGATCTTAAGTACAATGACCATAATCATAATGTGTATAACCAAAAATGCATATAAGACCAAGTTACTACCATTAGTGACTTTCTGATGCACGTGTGTAGGTTTTAACCATGTACAAAAATTATATGCAAACAAATTCTTAAAACATAAAAATAAACAACGTTGAGAACATAAAACATAAAAAAATATATACAGATATTTTCCCCTGTATCCCAAAACCGGGACTACCAGATTGATTTTTCATTATGTTCCTTTCAATGTTACAATACATATATATATATATATGTCGAAGCATTCATAAACCCCTATCCACTAACCATAGATTATAACATAACCATATTTCCCTTGATCAGATCTCAAAAATACCATGGGACCAAAGCCATGTGAAAAAACCATGCACAAAACCATGGGTAGGTCCACCCATGATTTATGGGTTCGCCCCCCATCCTTGGATTCACCCAACTATTATTGGGTCCGCATAAGAAAAAATATTCCTGGAGAACTACCCCACACTCCGTGCAGAGGGGATACTTCCCCCTACAAAACCCCCGACATGGGGGGATTCCAACTCTCCCTGTGACCTACCCACTGTACCCAGTGCAACATACAACACTTGAGGCTAGTCGTGGAAATAATATAATGCACAACCAACATTCTTCCACTTTTTATTTTCTTTCCACACATGGGGTCACAAGAGAGCTTAATAATTGGTCCAGCCTTGCAACACCCATTTTTTCTCTACACACAGAAAACTTCTCAGTTCTCACATACTTAGTCAATGCATCAACAATATTCTTCAAAGTGTCCACCTTTTCCAACAACACCTTTTTTTCCTCAACCGTATCCCTCACAAAGTGATAATGAACATCAAGGTGCTTTGTCTTTGAATAATAAGTTGGGTTCTTTTCCAAGAAAATTTCACTTTGGCTGTCATAGTATCTCGTTATAGTTCATTGTACCAACCCCATACCTGAACACAATCTCTACAAGAAAACTGCTTCCTTTCTTGCATGAGCGGCTTCCATGTATTCAACCTCTATAGTTGAAATAGCCACTACAAACTCTCCCTTGCTCATCCAACTGACTACTCCTCCAAATAGGTTAAATGCATACCCACTTGTATATCATCTCTGATTAAATATCCAACCCAGTTTTCATCAACAAAACCAAGAATTTCTAAAAATGTTTCCAATCCTAGTCTTCCTTAGTAGCCCCGACCATAATCACTAATTCCATGCAAAAACATAAAAACTCACTTCACTATTGTCCATTTCTCCTTCCCTCATTTTGACATAAACCTAATCAATACTCCCATTGCATGTGTAATGTCTAGTCTAGTACATACCATTGCATGCATCAAGCTACCAATTGCACTCTCATATGGAACACGGGACCTAATCTCTTCCTCTTCTTGTGTCTTGGGACACTAATCAACAGATAACTTTACACCTACACAAATAGGAACATTCATCAATTTACTATCATGCATATCAAGCCTCTACAATATTGTCTTGACGTAATTCCTCTAGTTTAACCAGAGCTTCCTATTTTCCCAATCTCATTTAATTTCCATGCCCAAAATATAGTTTTCAGCACCAAGATACTTCATGTCGAATTTGGAAAATTGGGTCTTCAAATCCTGGATAATTTCTTTGTCATTTCCAGTCAAAAACATATCATGCACATATAAGAACAAATAAATAACACTATCACCAATTAATTTAAAATAGACATAGTGATCCACTTTTCTTCTTCTGAAGCCAATTCCTCATATATATGTATCAAATTTATGATACCACATCCTTAGTGACTATTTTAACCCATAAAAATAGTTTTTTAATCTACATACCAGGTATTTCTTGCCCTTCACCGCAAAGCCTTCTGGTTGCTTCATGTAGATCTCTTCTTCCAGATCCCTATGAAGAAATGTTGCCTTCACATCCATCTATTCTACCTCAAAATCAAAAGTAGTAGAAATAGATAAAATTAACCTAATAGAAGCTAACTTGGAAACATGAGAAAAAATTTCACCGAAATCAATTCTAGGAACCCAGGAAAAACATTTTTCTACCAACCGAGCGTTGTATCTCTCCACCTTTCATTCTGCATTAATCTTCTTCTTAAACACCCATTTGTTGCAAATGGGTTTCCTTCCAACCGGAAAATCCACCAAATCCCAAGCTTCATTTTTTTTCCAAAGATGCCATTTCATCAACCATGGCCTCTTTACATAGTTTTCCATCCTCTGAATCCACTGCCTCCCTGACAGTTCTAGGATCATCATCAGTAATAGATAAAGAAAAATTTAAACAAAAAGTAGATGGACTATACCTCTCTGGCTGCCTTCTCTCTCGAACCAACCTTCTCAAAATTAGATTTTGTGGGCCTTCTTCTTATTATTCCTATTCTGTTATAGAGTCTTCCTCCTTTAGTTGAAACTCTATATTTTAAGGTTCCTTTGGTAGGAATTCTTGTTAATAATACCCTTCAACTCTCTAAATACCACATCTCAGTTGTACACAACATTCCTTATTTCTCTGTTCCAAAGCTTATAACCTTTTAAACCATCTTTATATCCAATAAAATTTCAGCTTTCATATTTACTATCCAACTTGGTTCCTTTCTCCTTTGGAACATGTACATATGCATCACAGCCAATTACCCTGAGATGTGAAAGACAGGGTTTCTTACCATTCCATACCTCATGTGGAGTCTTATCCTCCAACACTGATGAAGGTGCTATATTAACCATGTAACATGCAATATCTACTTCCTCTACCCATAATTCTTGTCCTAACCTGACACTAATGAGCATGCTTCTTTCATTTTCCATCAATGTCTTGTTTATTCTTTATGCAACTCCATTTTTCTAAGGTGTGCATGGAGTATCCTTATGTCATGCTATACCACAATTCTTGCATAATTCTCCACCATTATCTATCCACAACACCTTGATCTTCTTCTTTGTCTCATTTTCCACCAGAGCCTTAAATTGTTTAAACATGTCAAAGACTTCATACTTATTCTAGAAGAAATATATCCATGTATTCCTTTAGAACTCACCTATAAATGAGAAATAGTACATAGAATCACCCAGTAATGGAACTGACACAGGTCTAAACACATCACTGTGCACAAGCTCTAATATCGCTTTTGCCTTCTTAGCATTAGAGGGGAAACTCACTCGATTTTTCTTCCCACATACGTAATTTTCACATAAATAGAAATACATAGATAAATTAGACATACCTTCTACCATACCACTACCATGCAGTATTCGAAGGCCCTTCTCTCCAATATATCCAAGCCTTTAATGCCATAGCATGGTCTTTTCTCCAAACACCACTAGGTTTACTGCTCCACATTTAGGAACTGATGCAGGAGCATCAAGCTTAATTTTCATTATTTATTTTTGTGATTTAGGGAGTGATGGTTTTTGTAATTATTTTGCAAATTATGTACATTTTAAAAAATAAATTGAGAGAAAAATCTAAGTGTGAGGATTATTGTAAATATTCTCTCAATTAATGGAGAATATGGGTGGAGTTGAGTTGGATAGATAATTTAGGGATTAGGAACTCCTTAAATGGAACTTAGTTGAGTCAAAAAAGGGATAAATATATTTTAGAGTTTGGTTGAGATATTTGGGGAGGAAATCATGGATTGGAATTAATCCATAGTTATGTATAAATGTGAATATTTGTGTGAGGATGGAGAGACAGAAAGGATGGAATAGACAGAGAGAGATATAGAAGGGAATGGTGTGAGAGATTATGCAAAGGGTGAGATCCAAGAGGCCCACAAATATAATATTCGGGAAAACAAGTTTGAATCTGAATTTCTTGTGTTATTATATACAAGTATTTTTGTTTGTGTGGGCTCTCTCTTCTTTATATATTTTTTGAGTTGAATTGTAAGAGGTTTTTATGAAGAATTTTGATGATGATTCCATGTTAAGGAAACCCACAGTCTATATTGTGCAAGGATCTATTTTTGTGCAGAATCCCTACATCATTTTTCTATCAGAGCGTGAAACATTCATGCTTGTTGATCATTCCATGAAGATCTGTGGGAGATATGATATGTCAGAGTTGTAGAGGACATGAGATATTTTCGGAAGGGAATTTTTAAGAAGACAAGAATAGTTCTATGTGTTACCAAACTCTATGGGAGCTTTCTATAGAATTCAATTACTAGAGGATTTGCATAGATTGAGTAACACCTAGCGAAATGCGTGGAGTTGCTTGAGAAAAAAAATTTCCCAATCGTTTTAAACTATTGATATCACTGCCTCGTGTTGGTGTCCAGTAATTTGGCAGATTGGTAAACCAAATGACAGAGTAACATTAGACCAATATTTGGAGTCCTAGGACCTAGCCTTCTTCGATTCAGAGAGGGCTCTCTCTATGGTGCAAAGGATATGAACTTGTTCACTTTGTATGTTTGATTTTAGGCTAGTTGTTAAGTATATTTTGGTTTTTTTTGGTTTTGAGGTAAAAATGATCAAGTAGGACAATATAGAAAGAGAATTTATCAAATCAATAGGGCTATGGGGTCAGCTAAAGTCAAGGATGTCTAAATGATGGACAAGGTGTACTATAGGGCTGATTTAGCAAGGTCAGTGGATCCTTTGGGTGAGGTATGAGGTGAAATGAAAATTAAGTTTGTGAAGAACAAAGAAATATTAAACATATATAGTTTGAAATAAAATACTCATGAGGTAGGGCAAACCATTAATCTCTATGAATAATACTCAAACTAATAAACATGAAAGATAAACAATCCGGTGATACATAGAAGCATAAGAACTCCTAACTCTAGAAATTCACCTTCAACTGTTGGGAAAACATATAAGATAAAAAAGCAACTTAATATATGAAAAGGGAACTTCTAAAAAACATATATCAGGCTATCGGGAACTTTGAAACCAGTTTGCAAGCATGGACAAAGGGAAAGATAGAACGAGACCTATTTGACTTAACTAAAACAATCAGTATTTCATAGAAAGATTTCATAAATGGAGTTTTGAGAAACTATAAGTAAGCAGGGCATTTCTTAAATCAAAATAGATATCTAACATACTGACCATTAATGAAACAAGTAACAATTTCTTGATGGACCTAAGGAGCAGTTAATAATTCCTTAAAAATTATCAAGAAGAAGAAAACATCAAAGCTGTAATATGCAGGAGGTTTGAGGTGCTTCCATGAGCATATCTCAACATATACTTTTCTGATCTACAACAAATAAGAAGTATGAAACATTAATGGAAACAAGAAGACATAAACAAATCAGGGAAAAATCACCATTCACCAAGCTATGGAATCCTGCACACAATGCTCCTCCACCATCAAGCCAAGCAAGACATTCATCCACTTCATAAAACCAATATTTTCTTCAAGCATATAAAACTATGTATTGCTCTTAACATGTCAAGTTTTGCCTGTGTTTTACAATGAATCCTCATGGTTTATATAAGCCAAGAGGAGAAAAACTTACTAGAGCAGCTAGAAGGCCATTGGCCAAAGCAAAATATCTAAAACTGCCCTTGAAGCCTTACAAGGTCCAAGGCACAAAATATCTCTTCAAAATATCCTTTTCGGACCAAAATAGAAAAAATATTGAATTTTAGGCCCTGAAATACATGATAAAATTTCCTAACGCACATTTTTCCCAATCATCACATAGGAATGCAGAAAACTGTCTCTGTTTTAGCAAAATTTCCAGGCGCACAGCACCAAAAAAGGCCTTTTTGCAGCAAGGTTTTGGAGGCCTTCCCGGTGTCGTAAAAGGTCCTGTGACAGCCCGTTGGAAAGATATGGATGTATAATTTCAAAATATACTTGGGTTATTTCGATCTGATCTATAGAAGCCTGTAAAAAAATGGAAAAGGTGCAAAAACCTAGGAGCGCAACACCTACTCAAAAATAATGGCAGAAAGGTGAAAAATGGTTGTTTTTGGACCTATTGGGGAACCAAAACAGCTCCAAATGATCTAAATATTTATGAGAATACTCCCTTAGTGCCAAGGAATCCAAAAATATAAACTTACCCCACTAAATATGCCCTGAGAAAAAGCGCACCGTCCAGGGTGCTGCGCTCCTAGGCATGAAAATTCACAAAAAACAAAAAGGTGCCCAAATTTGCCCAAATTTGGTGATTACCTCCCTCAAGGCTTTTTGGAAGCTTGTAGTGAAGCTTGGGCCAATATTTTGATCCTATATTGGTCTTTTCCATGTTTTTTCGCTGGGCGCCTCCTTTGGGAAGCTTTGAGTTTCTTTCTAGCAAAACGATTTAGCTTCTTGTAATGTTCAGTCATTTTCATTTGTAGGCCTAAATCTTTGTTTTCTTTCTCCAAGTTAGTCTCCAAATGCTTTTTTTCCCTCTCTAGCCAAGATTCTTTGTCATTTTCAATTTCTAAGGCTAGGAGCTCAGTGAGAGGGAATTGCTGCATTCGGGCTGATTCTTCTTCTCTCTGTTTTTCTAATGCTCTCCTAAGACCCATAGTCTTAGGCCTATTCCTAGCTAGCCCTTCTTCTTCATAGTCACCCATGTATTATTCTAGTTTCACTTGTGATTTCTGAGCCTCTCTTTTGTACTTGAGTGCTCGGGCTCCATAAATGGCATGTTGGTTGCTCATTTGTGCATTTTGTGTTTGTAGGAAATGAATGATATGCTTTGATCTTTCCAAATCATTCACCAAGTCTTTAACTTGAGCATCCTGATCTTGTAAGAGGGATCTAAGGATTCTTGCCTCATTTTCTTCATCACCACTGTCCAAGTGTATTAGTTCAAACTCCCTCTCCTTTTCATGACTTCTTTCTTGTTCTTCAATTTTCTGCTTGTGTTTTCCTTTTCTGATTTTCTTCCCTTTGGCTTTCTTTGGAAAGTCACTCTTACTCTGTTTTGGAAATTTACCTCTACTTCTCAATGCCTTGGTGACATTTCTTGGCACTGTTTGGGTGGTTTTTCCTCTCATTGCTTTAGTATTTTTTCCTTTTACTGTTTATGATGGAGGATGCATGGCCCCTTGCCTTGGAGAGGCAGTAAACACATGCTCCTGACCTTGCTAATGTGGAATTAAAAGAGGTGTCAACATTTGGGCTTGTTCATTTGGGTCACCTACAGCCTTTGGGTTGTCCTTTTCCTCATAAACATTCCCTGTTTTCATTTCTATGTCACTTTGCTGTGGGAAACCTTATTGATCATTAAATTTGACATTTGCAATGATCTCATCATCAGGAGCAATCTCAAAAAGATCATGCTCTTTTTCTATTTGGTGAGAGATGTCTAGGTTTGCTATTTTTTCCCTTTCAAAGCTATCTCTGCCTTCATCCACCTTCCTACTATCTTGACTGTTTTTATCACTTCCCTCTTTGCTGTGACTGCTTTCACCATTTTCATCTTGACCTTGGTCTTCGATGGTGTCATTGTATTTGCTATTTAAACCTTTACTATTTTGACTATTTTGGCTGCCTTCCTTACTCTTGCTGTCTTCTATTTGACGACCTCCTTCCTCGTCAAATTTGTTGTTTCCACTATGCTTTGGACTGTTTGCCTCATCATTTTGACTATTTTCTCTTCTGCTGCTTTCATCACTGTCACTGTTTTCACTATTTTTCTGATTGCTGCCTCCTTCCTCATTGTTTTCACTATCTCCCTGTTTGTTGCCTCCTCCCTCATTGTCTTCCTTTTCTTCTTCATCAATTTTCTTTTTGTCATCATCAATTTCATCCTCAATGTGAATGCTCTCTTCTTGTTCACTTTCATCTATAGAAGATGTTTTTTCTTGGGAGGATGACTCATGAGAGGAAGGCGAAACATATGCTGTAGAGGGCAGAGAAGGGGTATGACGAGGATTTCGAGATGAGGATGGCATGATGTGCAATGGGATGGAAGATGAAGAGGTGAAGTCATCATGAGTGATAAAGGTTTCCCAAGGAATACCTTTTTTCTCCAGTTGATGAGTAACAATGATTTTGACAAGGGAGTGATGAAATAATCTTTCTTTTTGCTGAGCTGGAGGTTTCTTTTTCACAATGGTGGACATATTTTCAATACTTTTGCAGAGGAAATAAGGTAGGTTCAGCAACTTGGTTTGGGTGAAGTGCATAAGGAGCCTAATGTGATATGAATAGACTTAGGAAAACCTGCCTTCACAGGTAAAATATTTCATGATAATTTTCACGAGGAGGGCATGCCTATCCAGCAAATGTGAAAAAGGGAAAATGGTTTTATATGCAGCTTGATAACCGGGATTTAAAAAAGGCTGATAATGTGTTAAGTCAAGGTATGTCTGTTTAAACCATTTCTCTCCTATACAAGGGATCTTGGTGGCTTTAGAAACAGCTTTAGGAGTCAATTCAAAATCTAAACCTGCTATGTGAACCTTTTTCATGTGCAATCTTAGGGAAAATAACTTAGTTAAATGAGGATGGATGCCAATTTCTTTCACTTTATTGCAGAAGTAAAAACATCCCATTTCATGAAAACAGGATAAAATAGAGGGGGAGAAAGTTAGTTCTTAGATGTCTATAGGCTCAAACCTGTTGGATTTGCCTCCCTTCTTAGCTTGTCTCTTTGGCCTTTGAGGCTCATCACTTCCTTCTTAAGACATGATGAATATGCTATTTTTCCTTTCAAATTTTGAAACAAAAAACCTTTTCCAGATGAAATAAAGGTGAGGGAGGTCCTTTCAGCAATTTTAGTGCCTCAAAACCAAACTGTATATTCAAAAATAGAAAAGGCCACACTTGCATTTGGATTTTTCCTCAAAATGCCCTAGACTCACTTTTAGCCCTAAAGGAACTTTATAGCTCAAAAACTAGATAAGGAGGTATGAATTGGTGAGAAATACCTCTTGTAGCTCTTCTTTGTGATGAGAAAACAAACAGGGAAAAAAATGGGCAATTTTGGCCTTTTTGGAGAAAACAGGGCAGTGCTGCGTTTTCTCACTCAGACGCGCAGCACCCTTGGCCCAGGTGGCCTCTACCTGCAGAAGTGTGATGGAGGCCGTTGTGGGCGCGTAGCACCTACATGTCGGGCGGTGGCTCCTGCAGAAACGCGACATAGCGCATTATGGGCGCACATCGTCTGAACGCTGGGTGGTGGCTCCTGCAGAAAATGTGACGGAGCGCGTTGCTGAACACCAGGTGATGGTTGAATGGGGGCTCGAGCACTATCTACACGATGGGAAATGGTTGAACGGAGGCTCGAGTGCTGTCTACATGCCGCGAAAATGGCTAAACGCGTAGCGTCGAGTGTAAAATTACACTACGGGCTGCTACAAGAGCACAACGTCCTCAAATTTCTGCACGCGGTTTTTCTCTAAGACAAAAAAATCCTTCCTCTCTCTTGCCAATGATGAAATGAAAGAATATATGTCCATTAGGGCTTTTATGTCTCGTTTTGGAATGCTTTTTAGAAGGCAAATTTTCTCCTTTTAATTTTAAAAAACACATTTCTTACTTTGCTCTTTTTTTTTTTCTATTTCTTCAGTGTTTGCAGCCTTTAGCTTTTTAGCACATAATTTTTTCTGTGATGCATTTTGATGTCTATTTCACATTTATCCAAATTTCATAAAAAATGCTTGAAACATCCTTTCACTGTGGGGTTATTTAAATAGAATTTTGCAAACAGAAAAACCATTTTTTTCCCCTTTTCTTTGTATAAAAACAAATGGTGCTTCAAGCGTGTTTACCCTTTATCCAATCTGTTGAGACTGTCCTTTGAAGAAATTCATTGTGAAGGCAATAAACAGGTATTTTATTTTCAAAATCAAACATATCTGCTTTTTCTCTTTTTGGTGTGACTGCTTCTTTGCAGTAGCCTTACTTTCACTTTGGATGATGGCGCCTTTGATAGTTTTCTAGTCTAGGTTGCAGGGGTATAAAAAAGGTAGTTGTTCCTTTTTCATGTCTTTACTTTGATGTATAAATACTGTTGGAAGGGCTCTTTTTGCGAGAAATCTACCATGTTTAGTCACATAGTGCTAATCTTCAGAGTTGTAGCCGAGATGCTTGGAAAGAGTACAAAAACACCTCCTAAAGTGACATGAATTTCTTTGTGTAGTATCTTCCCAATTGTTGTACTTATTTCCTGATGATAGATGATCTTTGACATTTTTTAGGTATTCCTAATTTGCAGAGATAAAACCAGTTTGTTCTCTTTTCTCTCAACTCTGTATTTCCTTTAGTTCAAATAGTCAACTGCTTTGACTAAAGCTTTTCCTTGAATTGTCTCTTTTGCCCAATTTTGATTAAGGTTATTCATCATGGCATCCCTACAAATATGTCTGGATAAAGTGGCTTGATCTTTGACAACATTTTTTGTTGTACCATGAGGATAGACCTTGAAGATCACTTGATCACCTTCCCTTTAGAAATATGACTATCCTTACGTTTTTTTCCTTGAGTTGGCCTTTGAGCTTTGCTGAAGCAGAAATACATGACAAATCTGATGGTGCATGACTTAGGGAGGACTAATAGGTTTGCTTGGAAGGTTTTCAGGAAAAAGGGATACTTGACTGATAGTTAAAAATAGAGTTTTTGACTAGACACAGGTATTTTAGATATTATTCATAAGCACCATCACATATAACCTAAACACTTTGTCATGACTTTTAAAGGATTTCCTAGACACATTCAGGTCATCAACAGTAACTTGGGCTATTGGAGGGCAAAAATACCACTTGTCTTATGCTGGACAGACAACTTTTTGAAATAGGAGGATTTTGGATATTTAGAGATAAGATGTTTTACACAGATGTGAAATTTATGGACAGGGTAAGGCCTACTGATCTATGGTAGGATTTAAACAATGATAACCACTGACATCACAGTAGGCAAGAGAGGGGGGAAAAGATAAAAAAAATTCTCTGAGGGGGTTTCTAGAGGACAAATTGATTGTTTGAATTTGGTTTCTAGAAAACCTAGGCAAAGCATATAGTCATAAAAACAAGTGAAAAATACTGATGACTAACACCTCGAATAGCACGTGGATAGTCACTAGCTTTGATCAAAAGAGAAACAGTGTGTTTCCATACAATTTGGCGTTTCCATATAATTTTGCGTGGATAAAGATGCAGTGTGTTCGAGTGTAAGGAGAAACATCTGAAGTGGAAACTAAAGAAGTTTTCATAGATTCCACAAACAAAAAAAAATGTGGCTAACATAGCTGTGAGGACATTGTTTGCATAGTGTGAGGTGGTTTTCTATGTAGAGAAGCTCGACTAGTCGACTGCTTACCAGATTGAAAGCTACATCTACTCGCTGGTAGGTTGAACGTTGCATATGTTTGTTGGCTATCTTGAATATATAACTATTCGAGGGTTGTATGGAGCAAAAATTTGGATCTTCGATAACTTATTTTGGAGTGGAGGTGGAACTGATCTAAATCTCTTTGTAGTCAAGACAAGAGCAGATTGTAGGTGAGTTCTAGCTTCAGGTTCTAGGCAACCTGCTTCATTTCGAATCAATCACTACTTTCAACCTGTGCCTGAAGCAAAAGAGCATCCAGTAATATGGGATAAACATAACAAAATTCATATGTTTGTGGCTCCCTCTTGCAAATTCCATACCAAGAATATAAGAAAGCGTGGAATACCCCTATTGAAGACTTGAGATCTGTGAAGCGTTGTTGAGTTTGTGGCTGAGTAAGTGCGAGCGATATGTAGCCCAAGATTTGTGAATATGACGATCAATGCTCGGACGTGGAACATGTATGAAGGTGCGCATGCATGCAAATGAAATGATGCCTACAGCTGCTAGGATATTATCATGTGTGTCCCTGTAGAGAAAAATTTGGTACACGCACTAGGAAAATTGCTTTCTCGAACTGTTGAATCCGACTGAGAGTCAAGCCTTGCTGGACGGGGTATATATCAGGTTCTGTTGTACACCGATTTATTCCTCTCAAAATGGTTGTAAGCTCATAGAATATTCCTGTGAAGTTGTATTTCAAATAATTTTTTGGTTGTGACTACTGTTATCAATGATGTTCGTCCTTTTTGGTTTTAATACCAATGCCATTATTATCCTGTAAAAAAATGGATATGTAATTCAAATTGAGAAGAATAGTGCTTAAGGCCATATACACTTTATGAGTGTTTCACCAAAATTCATGCGCGAGAAGAGAATAGATACATTGTTGAATAAATCCTCTACAACTTATAATGAGGGCCTTGCTATGAATGCCAAGCAAAAAGGAGCCAAATTCTGCCATTAATATAAGAGTAAGGAGTTAGATCATTTCACCCACAAGGAGATTCCACAGTAAGTGATCATTGAATGAATCAATATTATTGATTAAAGGTATTTTAAAATTTGGAGGATTCAATTCCCTTGCCATACCCAAGAAGTTAATATTTTTGTAAATTTTATGAAAGAGTGAAATCAATCCAAAGTTTAAGGAATGTAATTGAAATCCATCTCAGAAATTGATGTGTAAATATGATTTGAGCATGGTTGCAGCATACCATTTTTGAGGTCATAATAACTGTGATCTACATGAAGGAGCAAGCCTGTAAAGGGGCATCTATGATTTCCATGAATTAAAGATCATAATTGATCAGTGCTTGTGGCGCATGTGAAAGTGTTCACATTGCTCTATTTAGAAGGTAGTGCAGTTTGTGTTTGTTGCTGCTGGGGAAATATGTTGATGCCACCATGTTAAAAGAAAGTTTTGGAAAATTCCTATGAAGGAATTTTTTTTGTGCACTCGAAAGAGATGGTGTTGCATGAGAACCGTCACTGCAAAGAAGAAGCTGTATGGAAGTGCAGGAAAATTGTCTGCACTAAAAGGATGAGTGTGTTGAAAATGTTATGGTCTGAAGGGAATGTAAATATTCACAGTGATAAGAATGACACAGAAGAAGTGAAATCCAGAGAGTTGAAATTGCGAAGAGAAGGTTTATTAAATAACCTTGAAGGGAGAATAAGGTATGATCATTCATTTAAAAGAGGTATTTTTAAATGTTGAAAATTAAATGGTTTATTTATTTTCACCATAAAATAAATCTTGGAAAAGTGGATTGCATTTCAATTTAAAGGCTAAAGTATCATGATGTAATTAGTAAGAATGGAGTATGAAAGATAATTGGTGGAGTGAATATTTTACATCATGAAAATGTATTAAGGGTGGATGTTCATTGGTATATTGTATAACTTCAATTAGAGTCAAAATATCCACTATTGTAATTATTGGGTCAAGCCTTGAAGTCAAATCAGATGTTAAGGTTAAATGAAAATTTGGATAGCTTGAGTCAAGTTAAACCATTGAGTTATTGTACAAGAGGGTGCATTTTTCATCCAAGATGAAGATTTGATGTCAAGTCTAGAGTCAAAGGGTCTTAAATCAAGTCAAAGGTTTGAATGTAATTCGGTGCATGATTGGCGAAGCCCGACACCCAAAAGAGTTTGTTCATTATAACACATGTAATATTGTAGTTGTTGTTTGCAGCACAGAGGAGAAAGAGAGTTTCCAAAAATGATTCCAAGACAAAGAACTGAAATAGGTCAAGCACAAAAAGAGAGCTTGTATTTCTGAATGGCAAGTATCGAGACTTGCTGAAAAGGGGATTCGAATGAAATCCATATGTGAACAGATGAAGTTCACAAAGGAGGAGAAGATGACTGGTGATAGTCATTTCAGAGGTTCTGAGAAAGACCATAGCAAAAGAAAGAAGAAGGAAAATGCCAAGGCAAATGGCATATGGAAGAAGTTGACTGATTAAGAGTATGAGAGGGAGAAAGCTGAGATAACGGTTCACCTTGAGTTATTGATGGAATTGTTGCATAGAAATATGAAAAACCAGACACATGGTTGGACCATGAGGAAGAAAGTGAAGTGGCAGAGGCTACACGCAAAAAGAGAACAGCAGTTGACAGAAGAGTTGAGGAAGCTCGAACAGATGATGAATGTGCAATTTAGATGTGAAGAACTCAAAGAGGCTAAGTTAAAAATTGAAGTTTCCATTTGTGGCCCAGAACAAGGTGAAATTCTAGGTGAAGAGATCAATGAGAAAGATCTCATGGACTATTGGAATAGTTCAGAATAATTGGAAGATATCTTAACAAGAGAAGTAGATGAGGCTATGAAGCCTTGCATTTTTAAATCTCATAGTTTTTGCATGTTTACAGGATGTGCAAAAGATGGTGGATATTCTGGTGAAACTGTTACAGAGATGAATGAAACTCTTGAGGTGAAGTATGATGGAGAATTCCTTTCAGAGAAGGAAGGTACTTATTTATTGAAATAGAAAGAAATCATAGATGAATTCTTGTTTGGTGTAGGACAACCAGTTGAAGCTGTTATGGAGTAGAAACATAATGAAAATGCCGAAGTGATATTCCAAGGAGGTAAACAAATGAATTTGTTTAATGAAATTGATGACAGAATTTTTCAATGTGATGATCCAGAAACTAGGATAACTCAGGAAGATTTCCAAAAGAAGAATGAAGCTGGGAATGAAGGTTGTGATGAAATGCTGAAAAGATTTCACATGGAAATAGAGTTCTTGGAAGGATGGCTTAAGGAACCTGAGGGAGAAGTGAAGCTTACAAAACCTGATACAGAAGAGATTGCAGTTGTCGTGCATGATAGGGATGAAATGTTTTTAACATTTATAGAGTTTAGTGAATGTTATAAATTTTCAAATAATAATGTGGCTGTAGGTACATAAGGAAACATTAATAAATATGATGTTGAAATCAGAGAAATTGAGCAGAAATTATTTGAAGTTGAGAGGAAAGATCAGAAGTAGCAAGAAAGTTATGTCCTTAGAGACATAAATAAAATAGAGGTATTGATCCAGCAGGATAAAGATGAAAGCAGCCAGCAATTCAAAATAGGATCCACTGAAATCCAGAAATTCTATGATGGGAGATTGTTGCTTGAAGCATCAAAAGAGGGTGAAAGGCCTTGTATTTTTAAAACTAATAGTTTGTTGATGAATGCCGGTACAACACTGGATGAAAAATTTGTTACTATAGGAGCAATCAATGACTATAGTTGTGATCAAGGAGAAACTCTTGATTATTCTTCATTTCAGGAAGTTGAATGTTCAGTGCAATTGGAGATGGAAGCATTAGACAAAGAGGAATTTGTCTGAGTAATTTGCGAAAGAAATTGTTGGAGAGGCCAATGGAATCTGGTTGATAGAATGAGTGATGCTGATGTACAACCAGTTCGAGATTCTTTCAAAGTTTGGAGACCAGAAGAATGGGTATAAGTGATTCTATACAAGTCTGTAATTCCCGAAATAAATATGATGTGGTATGGAAAAGTGAGAGTTACATTCAATAGTATTATGAAAAATACTATTCTGGAAATTCTGTGCGAGATTACAAAATAGAGTTGATACTTTAAAAGACCAGCGGTAAAACAAAGTTTGGAATCCTGGAGGGAGCAAGTCATTGAGACTTGTGGCTGTCACATCATTACAGAAAAGTGACAGACCTCATAGATATGAGTCGATGGAAACTTCTCTACATGGGGAGTCTGATGCAGGAGCATCAAGCTTAATTTTCATTATTTATTTGTGTGATTTAGGGGGTGATGTTTTTTGTAATTATTTTACAAATTATGACATTTTCAAAAATAAATTGAGAGAAAAATATGAGTGTGAGGATTATTGTAAATATTCTCTTAATTAATTCAGAATATGGGCGGAGTTGATTTGGATAGATAATTTATGGATTAGGAACTCCTTAAATGGAACTTAGTTGAGTCAAAAAAGGGATAAATCTATGTTATAGTTTGGTTGAGATATTTGGGGAGGAAATCATGGATTGGAATTAATCCATAATTATGTATAAATGTGAAGCTTTGTGTGAGGATGGAAAGACAGAAAGGATGGAATAGATAGAAAGAGATTTAGAGAGGAATGGTGTGAGAGCTTATGTAAAGGGCGAAAGCCAAGAGGCCCACAAATGTAATATTCGGGCAAACGGGTTTGAATTTGAATTTCTTGTGTTATTATATACTAGTATTTTTGTTTGTGTGGGCTCTATCTTCTTTATATATGTTTTGAGTTGAATTGTAAGTGGGTTTTACGAAGAATTTTGATGAGGATTCCATGTTAAGGAAACCCATACTCTGTATTGTGCAAGGATCTGTTTTTGTGTAGAATCCCTGCATCAGGAACCACATAAATGTTGCACCTATCAAATAATAGTGCTATGCAGAAGCTTGTACAGAGCTCCAATCTGAACTCTCCATATCAATACCAGTGATCCTCGAACCATGTTGTAGGTATATTTCTCAAACACTATTTTTACACTTGCCTCATCCATATTGCTTATATAAATCATATTTGTAGCCAATGAAGGAATATGCATAATAGAAAAAAGTGTTCTAATCCTTCCACCTTACAACTTCACCTTAAAATTTCCACGCCCGATGATTCTATCTTTCCTGTCATCCCCTAAGAAGACATCACCACCATTAAATTTCTCATACTCGAAGAACCACTCCCTATGGGGAGTGAAGTGAAAGGATGCACCTAATTCAATCAACCATGCCTCATGATCTAGATGTGTACTTGAATAAGAATCCAAGCACACATCCCCACCTTCATCTGAGGTGGTTTTCATCTCTGTAGAAAGGGAATCATTAAATCCATTTCCTTTCTCAAGATATTTATATCTATAGTCCATTTTGTAGTGGCCTTCCTTTCTCGATCTCCAGTACATATTTACAGGTTTTCCTAGAGATCTAGATCTCCCTCTAGAATTAGATCTCGCTCTAGATTTAGATCTCCCACTCAAGGACCTTTTTTTTTTTTTTTTTGGGACCATCCTCGTACAAAAAAGGCTTCTCCATTGTGGCTCTCCATATTTTTCTATCTCATCTCCTCTGAAAACAAGGATGGGACTATTTCATCAAACTTCAAGGTAGTTGTATTGCTACCTATTGCAACAACCAGACTATCTCATGAATCTGGTAGAGAACATAGTAAACTGATGCACTTATCTTCGTCTAAAATTTTTATATCAACATATAAAAACAAGCTTACCATAATATTAAATGTGTTCAGATGCCCTATCACTAAGTCTCTATCCTTCATCCTCAAGCTATACAACTTTTTGTTGAGGGAAATTTTGTTCACTAGAGACTTAGATTGGTACAAAGTCCCTAACTTGACCCACAAATCATTCACCATAGATTCCCCTGATACATTCAACAATACTGAATTTGAGAAACACCATTGTATTGTGCTATTTTCCTTCCGATCCAACTTCACCCAATTTTCTACTAACATCGTCGTTGGTTTAGTACCTAGATATACTACAATCCACTAATCTTTATCCACCAACAGATCCTTCATATTGAGCTTCCACAACTACAAACTTTGTCCATTGAATTTTGAGATCTCTATATTTCCACTATTTTCCGTCTTCTTTCACTGCAATAATCAATCCCAAAGATCTCCCACTGAACAAGGTCTACCACAGGACCAAGAAAAAACCCTTAGAAACTAAGGCATCCTCTTGAAGCCGAAAATGCTCTAATACCAATTGTAGGTTTTAACCCTGTACATAAATTATATACAAATGAATTCTTAAAATAGAAAAATAAATAAAGGGAAGAACATGAAATATAAAAAATATACAGAGATATTTTCCCTTGGATCCCAAAATCAAGGCTATTATATTAATTTTTCATCATGTTCCTTTAAATGTTATAATACATATATATACATGTCGAAGCATTCATAAACCCCAATCCACTAATCCCATATTAGAACATAAATGTAGTTCCCTTGACCAGATCTAAAAAATACCATGGGCCTAAAACCATGTTCAAAACCCATGCACAAAACCATGGGTATGTCCTCCCATCATCTTTGGGTCTTCCCCCATTCTTGGGTTTACATAGAAAAAAAAATCATGGGCCACTACCCTAGACCCTGTGCATGGGGGCTATCACCCCTTTGCAAACACCCCATTATGCCTGGTGCAATGTCCAACATGTGGGACTAATCGTGGAAAGAATATAACACACACCCAACAATGTGAAAATGACCACACTCATAAACTAGCATCTATCATGCATGTAACCACAAAAATAATATCATGACAGACATCCATATAACAATCATTAACCAAAATACCTGCATGCGAAACATACAAACTTTTATGATGATATGCTCTTACCCCGAGGTCCAATGTGCAACCTCGCTTGATAATATACTTCTCCTACTCTATCTCAGCCAAAATATCAGCCTCATAACATACCAACACCATCATGATGACACAAACTACATACAATCACATAACGCACAACATACTTCACCATGAAAATGCATGCATAGCAACATTGTAATGTTCCCACTTAGGAAAATGATACAACAATGAGAATATCTCAAGATATTCTAAAGTTGGAGACCCATAAATATGCAAACACAATAATGGTGCAACATCAATACTCAACTCATAGAAACATGAGAGAAATCCATAGCCATATTATTAATAAATAGTAGCAACAATAGAATACAAGATCTTAAGGAAAGGAGTTACTTAAGATAGGCAATGCTCAGCCTCAAGAAACAAGTACAAGATACATGATAAAATACTGCTACACATGGAAGCTCAAGCTATGACGGCGCATTTTTATAGAGAAACTACATGCTAACAATGTCAAATACATGGATATGTCAATACATGGCCCAATACAACATTGGGAGTGAATATGTCAGCTCCCAAAGGCTACCTCATGTCAATCCTGGAAGGATTGGCAATAAAATACAAAAGCTGCAAAATGCCAGAGTTGCTAGGTAGCAGCAGCAACTCAAAATTAGAACTAGATGGAGATGGCTCTAGATGATGCCCAAAATAAATTTGCCTCCTCCAATGGATCTTTAGGATGAAACGCTGATCCCTTCACCGAATATCTTACCCTCCAATAATCTGCAAGAGCTCCACTGCAAATGCTTCTCTCAAAATAACATAGTTACTGGATGGAACTGCATTGTAGGGATAGGGAATGAGTTGGCCTTGATGCCAAAGTCTGCAATAAGCTCCGAAATGCCTCCAATATAATCTATCGAGGAGAAGAGTGACTCCTTTGAAAAATAGTTAATGGAGGTGGTGTAGTGAACCCTCACTGCAACACCCAGCAACACAACATTACTCTGTTGCAGAAATAACGCTATCTTGATGGAGGATGCTTGGCCTCAAGCTTGGATGTGAGGAATATCATAGAAATCCTCAAGAGGCCTCTCAAGAAGGAGAAGGAATCCTAAACATGAATTCCTCGGCAATTCTTGCTAAGCAGCAAAGAATGCACAATTGTCTGAATGGACAATTGAGATGAATAATACAAGCATGAGAAACAATGGTTGTCTTGCCCTCATTTTAAACAAGTGAAATCTCCTCTCCATGGGTCCCAATCCTCTTAGGGTTTCCTCCACCAAATAACCCTTCCCTCATTCATACTGCGCTACTTCTCTAAGTGCTCTCCACCTCTTATCCCAACGCTGTTGACTTGGTCAAACTTGACCTTGTCCACTTGCAAATAACCCCGTTCACACGAGGGTATGAAAAATAGCTCCAATGATGATCCCATTTCATACTATGAGGAATTTTATTGAGATTATCACTATGCATGGGCCTCCTTACCCATTTATTCTCCTCCTAGGTGAAATTAGCAAAAATTAATGTTCCAAATTATTGTTGGAAAATTTTGGATCATTACAGTCCTCCCCTCCCAAATGTTGCTTGTCCTCAAGCAACTGTAAGGATAGAATTGGAAAGCCTCCTCTCAAGACATGGAGTCTATGAAGTGTTTGAGTAACATCTTCCTCATGTGGATCCTCCATCCCCCAAGCAATCATCCATGCAAAATGAGTTACCTCCCAACATGGCAACTCCTGAAAGTCATCTTCCACCTCTGGCTCCGGCAATGTAGGTGGGCTGAAAATCTGATACTGGTAGACAAAATAGCCTACCCCATGCTATCCTCCTCTCCACTTAGGATAAGTGTAGGGTGTATGCTGATCCTGGGCTGCAATGAAATTGCCCTCAAATGGCAAGATGAATATTAGACCTCTAAGGATCTCTCCCCCGACGTTGTGAAACATGTTGGCCAAAATCATCTCATATGTGATGAGTTGGAGGTCATCATCATATGGAATCATATTCCTCATATGGCTCACCTCATAAGGAAACAAATGAGCTTCTGTAGTGGCCATACCATCTCCCATGCTCCCTTTAGAACATGTACTGCAAAGTGTATGGGAGTTTCCTCCCTCCAAGGACACATTCACCCAATGTGTCTCTCCTCCAATTATGCTCCCAAGAGAAGCTCTAGCAATATCAACCAATGGAACCATAAGGAGAATCATGCTGGTTTCCATGTGAAGTAAGGGAGAAGGATAATGGTCCCTCAAATGTTTCCAGTGTAGTTTGACTCTCCACTTCCATAGAAAATAAAATGATGGGTGGCCTCCCCACCATTCTCTTACTGCCCCAATCTCTTCCCAAGCTTGGAGAAGGTGAATGATATAGTGTGCAATGTAAGTATGTTCTCCATGAGAAGTCTCCTCCCCGCATCCTCTTAGGGAGTGATCATCCATGATGGCCTTATGTAGACCATCAAATCTAGAAGGAAGAATAATCCTTCTTTGAGCAAATCCCTACACATATATGGTTAAGAGATGAATATATATAGACAAATAATCATGAAAATAAACAATACTCTCACCATATGTTTTGCTCATATAAATGGAGTGGCTCATAGAAGAGTCTCCCCTCATCCTGAAAGGGAAAATATTTGACTGTGCTAACTCCTCCATCTCCTTATGATCCATGGAGTGCCTGCTCAAGTTCTTCAAGTGGTTCTTCCCACAAGAAGGAAAGAAATGTAATGTGGCATTCACGGTTGGCCCATGGTTCCTCCTAAAATGTACAAAATTTATAGTAAGGAGAATCATGCTCCCAATGGGCATCCTCAATCTCAAGCCCACTCTCCAATCAAAGCTTCCCATGAACATAGATATACTAGCAATACATGGAAGCAAAAACCAATAGAAACAAGTTGTCACATGACAACCAGAAAGTGGATCAAGGTCCCATACAAGGAACCAGCGCAGTGCATTCCTTGCCTGCATCAAATCAAACAAAAACAAGTGTTCTTCCAGCCACTTATTTGCTGCCACAATCATCTCATAAGATATAAACATGAAAGTACAAAAGGGTGTCAATGGTGCACACCAAAAATCATGTGGCTTTCCCCACAAACCACCAATGAGATAGCCAATCTCAATGCTACAAATGGCTTCAAGTACATCACTATACAATATTCAAGAAGGAATAATCCTCCTTGGTACAATATGCTGCTCATAAAAGGGAAAGAAGTACAAAACATAAGGTGAATTTGTACAATCTCCATTATGAACTAGAATATTTGAGCTGAAATGGCTCAACTAAAAATGCTCCCTTACTCCCAATGAGTAGGAAGGTGGCTGTGACATCCTCTCCATCATCATCCGGGCTCTGCGTCTCTCCAAATGCTAATATATGTCCTGCTGGATGCCCTCCCAAGTGAACTCCTCTGCCAAGGCAAGATATGCATCAGAATGCATGGAAAAGAAGTCCTCATATGCTGCATGCAGCAACTTCTCCTTGAGACTAGAATCTCTAGTCAAGAAGACTCTGCCCTGTGAATATTTGACCATATCATCTACCATGTATCTATCATCTCTCTCTGGGTCATAAAGAATCATGCATGCAAAAATATCCTTGGAGTACTATACTAATAGTTGAGATCTCCAATAAGGATCAATCCTCCTCAAAGACAGCGTTATTGATCTGGCATGTGAAGCTCTCTTCATGTTGTTGCGTGCTACTTTGACATCCCCCATGCCAAATTTCTCCTCCAAACTCTTCACCTCTCCAAAATCCAAGAGAAGTGAATCCAAAGACAAAATGTCTCTCATCGATGATAGATCTGGTGGCCTCCCTGGTGGAATGCCTCTATGCAGTGAGACATCAATGTCAAGAGAGGACTGCACATATGGTTGGGAAATCTTGCCCTTTCTCTTACAGCACAATATAGTCAGCCTCCCCTTTGCACTAGCTCTCTGAAATAGAGAAGTGTGTGTGTCTCTCATCACATGATGCTGCTCTTCCTCCCTTCCTTCTCCTTTCAACTGCAATGTTGCACAATCATGCTGCTCATTGATTATGCTTGGACCTCCATGGATGATATATTGGGGACTTCCTTGCAAAGCTGCAAGAATCCCTCTAGTTGGAGCAAGAGATCCTCCTTTCTCTGCATGAGGTACTAGATCAACTCTAGAAATGACAGTGCTGTTGCCCTCAGCTTCCTCGACATTATTGGGCAACCCCCCCAATGATTGGATCCTCTTTTGGAAAAAGGATATCTTTGCCTCCTTGTGCCAAAATACAAGATGAAGGTCTTGCCTCCAATAAAGTATCATGCAAGATATCAGCCTCCTTCATGGTCTCTTGAAGTGTTTTTGAGTCTATGGTTTCCTCCATCACATGTAAGGGTTTTGTTTGTTTGAATGTGTTTGTATCCTCCACACGTGTTTCAGAATTTCTCCTACCAAATCTCCTCATCAAAGTTCTAATGAACATTTAATAGGAAGAGGTATTTACATTTTTCAAAGTAAATGACTCAAATAACCACCATGCATAGACCTTACCTCCCAAGTGCAGCGCTACTATTCTGATCGCTTCATCTTCGGGAATCTGATGCTGCTGCAGAAAGGTGTCTAGCTCTTCTATCCAAGCCCTGGCTAAATAAGTAGGGGAACCATCAAATATAGATATAATAAATCTATCCTAATCATGATGCTTTCTCCTCCTCACCATGATCTTGCAAAACTATGGAAAGGTAATATGATCTCTAAAATTCTGAGTCTGAGATTCATACTCATGTAAGAAACCACCAAGAGTTCCTTCCTTCAGCATTCTTCCTTCTTCTCGCCCTTGATAGCATGATGGCTGAGATCCACTAGCTGAGCCAAAGATCATGCTCTGATACCACTGTAATGTTCCCACTCAGGAAAATGCTACAACAATGAGAATATCTCAAGATATTTTAAAGTTGGAGACCCAGCAACATGCAAACACAATAATGGTGTAGCAGCAATACTCAACTCATAGAAACATGAGAGAAATCCATAGCCATATTATTAAGAAATGGTAGCAACAATAGTATACAATATCTTGAGGAAAGGAGTTACTCAAGATAGGCAATGCTCAGCCTCAAGAAACAAGTAGAAGATACATGATAAAATACTGCTACACATGGAAGCTCAAGCTATGATGGCACAATTTTATAGAGAAACTTCATGCTAACAATTTCAAATACATGGATATGTCAATACATGGCCCAATACAACATTGGGAGTGAAGATGTCAGCTCCCAAAGACTACCTCATGTCAATCCTGGAAGGATTGGCAATAAAATACAAAAGCTGCAAAATGCCAGAGTTGTTGGGTAGCAGCAGGAACTCAAAATTATAACTGGATGGAGATGGCTCTAGATGATGCCCAAACTGAATGTGCCTCCTCCAATGGATCTTTAGGATGAAAGGCTGATCCCTTCACCAAATATCTTACCCTCCAATAATCTGCAAGAGCCCCACTGCAAATGCTTCTCTCAAAATAACGCAGTTACTAGATGGAACTGTGCTGTAGGGTTAGGGAATGAGTTGGCCTTGATTCCAAAGTCTTCAATAAGCTTTGGAATTCCTCCAATCTAATCTCCCGAAGATAAGAGAGACTCCTCCTCTAAAAATAGCTGATGGAGGTGGTGCAGTGAACCCTCACTGCAACACCCAGCAACACAACATTACTCTGCTGCAGAAATAACACTGTCTTGATGGAGTATGCTTGGCCCCAAGCCTAGATGTGAGGAATATTAGAGAAATCCCTCAAGAGGCCTCTCAAGAAGGAGAAGGAATCCTAAACAGGAATTCCGGGGCAATTCTTCCTAAGCAGCAAAGAATGCACAATTGTCTGAATGGACAATTGAGATGAATAATACAAGAATGAGAAACAATGGTTGCCTTGCCCTCCTTTTAAACAAGTGAAATACCCTCTCCATGGGTCCCACTCCTCTTAGGGTTTCCTCCACCAAATAACCCTTCCCTAATTCATACTGCGCTGCTTCTCTAAGTGCTCTCCACCTCTTATCCTAGCGTTGTTGACTTGGTCAAACTTGACCTTGTCCACTTGCAAATAACCTTGTTCACACATGAGGGTGTGAAAACCAGCTTCAATGATGATCCCCTTTCATAATATGAGGGATTTTATTGAGATTATCACTATGCATGGGCCTCCTTACCCATTTATTCTCCTCCTAGGTGAAATCAACAAAAATTAATGTTCCAAATTATTGTTGGAAAATTTTGGAACATTACAAACATATAGACACTAACATGCATAAAAAATGCATATAAAACTAATATGAATTCATGGAAAATACATCCCAACATCAACATCATTAGCTTCTACATGAAAACACAATTGTAAAAATTACCATCACCATGCATACATAACAAGAACATGCACAACCTACATGCATGCATGACAACCACATTCTTCCCATCTAGTCCAAGGGTTGAATTTAGGAGCTCTAACACCACTCTGTAACACCCCCCTCACACATTTACAAAAGTTACTAGCCCACCAGGATAAAAATGTGACGAAGAGTTACTATGATATGATTCAACCTCCTTAATCACCTTAAGGAAGTGGAATTAACAATTCAAAACCCTTAATGACTTCCCTTAAGTGCTACAAGACCCCCAAGGGATAAACCACCCTTCCAGGTGCCCAAGCCATGAGATAAAAATCTATTTCAGTGCCCTTATCTTCCATATGTTGGCACAAAAATTCCTGATTTTTACTAAAACTCTCGAGTCGCATGCATGATGCCTACAAGGGAGGTATTGTAGTCTTTTTCACCTAGTTTTGTGCCTGAGACCGCAATATTTAAGCACTCTTTTACACTAGGATCTAGACCTATGCCCAGAATGTAATGGAAATTTCTAAAACCATCAATGACATAAGAAAAAAGCATTCTATACAAATCTTATACAAGAACTTGACCTAACCATTCCTAACCATGACAAACATTTCACCAAACACATCATGAACATGTAATGTACAGCTCATGAACGCATATTTAAACACAGGGGTATAATACTTATTTGATATACACCAAGAAGGTATAATACCCTCTCATAATAGTTTCAATAACATATTTTAGTCCATGCATTAATCAACCATTCATACATCCTTCAAACATGTCAAGAGACATAAACAATATACATCATATAACCAACATATAAACCATGGCAAGGAAACCATAAGATAACCATCATAATCGACACATATGTTCATAGAGCACAATATGAAATACCTCTTATTAACATATGAAAATGTTAACCAAGTCAGGGACTTTCACATACCACCCAACCATAGATTGGGTTGAACCAAATCTTTCTTTCAACCAATCATCCCTGTGCAATATTCCAAGCATGAATGTAGGATCACATTGAATAACCAAAACAAAACCAAACTAGGGCTTACAAGGAAAAAATCACCTCAACCCTCACCTAGTGATTCCACCTCACGATCGGACATCACTAACCATAACTAGATCGGTCGCTACCCAAGTTGTCGAGGGCTTAAGAATGTTTGTTACAACCTAGCTCCAGGACTAGTAACTCAACCCACAATTATCGCGGGGCTCCAGAGTGTTTGTTGAACCAAGGCTCGAGGACTAGTAACTCAACCCATCAAGGGAACCAGGTCATTTTTCCAATGAAGTTTTTGAGGACTAGTAACTCAACCCAAGTTGTTCCATAGATTCTAGATCGTTTTCCCAGCTAAGGCTCTAGGAACATGAGCACCAATCAGAAAACAAAATGGAAAACCCACAACACCATGGCTATCCAGGAAATGGCAAGGCTAGGATAAACCACAGTCAATTCAGGAAATCCTCCATGCCAATGACATAGCATAAACAAATAACCACATGCATGTACCATGCATGCCAAAACTAGCAAGGAAACCATACATGCAACTCTATACCTACAAATTAATCCATGCGTAGCCTCTAATCCAGTTGTTCCCTTTTACTCTCCTACTTTCTTTTTCCTTATTTCTCCAAATTAAAGGTATGCCACAATGCTCCAATAAAATCTAATTGTGAAAGAGTATGAGAGAGAAATAATAGAATGAGAGTGCCAAAGATTGAATTAACAACATCTAAATGGGAAGAATCCACGCCAAAAGCCTCGAAATGATCCTCAAAAGAATTTTTATCAGAGCGACCTCTATTTTATTTATTTTTATTTATTTTTCTATCAATTTCCCTCTCATGCAATTATGTGAACTTTCATCTCTCTTTTCTCCTATTTTCCATTAGTTTCATAAATAAAATTCCAATTAATGCCTCTTTTCCTCTGGCACTTTCCTTAGCCCTAATAAACCAAAAGTGACACCCACTAGGATGTTTTTCCCACCATTCATCTTGGACTAATGTCATGTGAACTTGGTCTTATATTTTTTTTAAATAAGCCAAGAGCTGTTACAAGTGGCATCTAGAAAAAAATTACACATGTAATCAATGTTCCCCATCAGTCTAACCTCCATGAAATCCACTCCTATAGTGTATTTTCAACGTCATGTTGATGCCAAGGTTACATAATCCTGCCATGTGGAATGCCATGAGGGTGTCATGTATCACCCAAAAACTAGCCACTTGGGCCTCCAAGGCATCAAATTTGTGTGCCACGTGTCACATTGTTATTGTTCCATGTTAGGAGCATTGCCACATCACAAGTACATGTCATCTTTCTCCCACAAGGCATCCTCCATCTCAACTCAATTCAAGTTTCCCTCCAAGTCCCAAAATTCTATGTAGAAAATAATTTCATGCTTAATGAAAAAGAGGGTTTTCTGGTTTGTCTTTTTCAATAGTGCCAATGTTCCCAATATTAAAAGAACCTATTATAATTCCTCTGTGGTGTGGCAAAAAACTTGGTCGTAAGTGATAGGAATTTTCCCGTCTTACACCTTTTGACGAACTGTGCCAATCTCCTTAGCTGCCTTATCTGAAACCTGCTGTGGAATTTATTACGATTAAGGGAGATTGTTAAGTAGTAGGATAATCATGGATTTAATGGTAATTCCCTAAGGTTAAAAAATTCTGTGACTTCTTGAAGTTTGTTAAATACCCTTCATTATGTTACAAGGCCTATGTGGCCCGAATACATGCTTTACTCTTTGAAACTCAAACTTAGAATCCTTAAATACTCCCATGGCTTGTCGAACCTATATTAGTCTTGTGCAAGATTCAACCCCCTTACCGTGACAATATTTGAGACTCCATATTGGTACACTCATTAAATGCATTGAATGTAGCCTCAATAAGGGTGTTAACAATGGCTATGTGCCTCCAACATGAATATAACTTAGCTATATCATAGTTGAGACCCCGCGATAATCATATATACATTGAACCTCATTACTCTCCTCATGAGTTCATCAAGAACCATTGATTCCTCTAATGGGTATATGTATATACATTACATTCTCTCCTTTACTGAGCCATGATTTGAGGATTCAAATAATATTTTCTAAGAAGTAGATTTTTATGTTAAACATTTAGCAAACCATCCACTGTGCTTCGCACAACAAATCATAAAATTATGAGTTACAAAGACTATTTGGAAAATATAGATACAACTATGTCATTACCTAGGCCACCACAACCAACTAGGTTTATAAAAAAACATTCATACACGGTATTAACCACAGACCTTCAATAGCCCTTTCATTGATAGTAATTCAAGATATAAATGCATATCATATAATGAAATCACAACATTATTTCTTAGTTTTATGTAATAAAAAATAAATAATAAGCATGAGAAAATCTACAGTTCAAGATGATTTCAACAACACAAGGATTGAAATCCCTCAATATCAAGATAACCATCCACACTACCGTCACATTACAACTTACATGAATACACATTCCTCCTTAAGTAATTATTGACCATAACTATATAATACATTAAGCATTACACATTACATAGATACACGCACAAAAACACAAGTAAGTCACTCATCTCAATAGCCAAATGATTGGAAACTAAGGGAGGGACTTAAACTCTCCACCAAACTATATGCCATTTTAAGTGCAACTATTTCTTGTAGTCGACCACACCCAAGATGGATTCAAATCCTAAGAAGTTAATTTCTTAGGGGAAATATACACCAAACATTCAATGAAAGCACCCAATAATCTAGAGAAGACTATGGTTCTAACTTCTTATCTTAGCAAGATTCCTGAAATCAATGTTTCCACCAACAAAATGGCATCACAGGTGTCTCAAGCACATAGTGGTTCCACCTTCAAATTCAACAGGATTTATTGAACCTAGTATGGCTTCACCTGCCCCAATAATTTCTATTTTCTCCTCACGAGCTTCCAATTTTTTTTCATTCTTCCATTGCTCTTCACATTTCCCTCTTCTAGCATCCTCTCGAATGCATATTCACATAAAATTTTCTCCTTGCATGTGTGTGTGTGTTATATCCAACTGACTAGACATCCTCTTTCCCCATTCCTGATTTCCTATTGTGTGCTGACCACAACCAACACCTCCCGCTAGAGTAAGACTACGCCATCCTTTCCCACAAGCCCATGCTCCATTCTTAAATTATTGTACAATCTTGCCATTAATTTAATAGGGAGATAGGTGGAAATTAAATGGAGAATTATGATTTTGGAAAATTCCCCACACAATTTTCCAAGCAACGTTTTCTCCCCCCAACTTTGATATTGTGTCCTTCCTCAACTTAGTTATTTTTATGTTTTCCATAATTAATTTCAATGTAAATTTAATACAGTATTATTTACATGAGGGGAAAACAAAATGGTTTGTACAATCAAATTTCACAAGGACACTTGGATAGTAAACCATGGAAGATGAAGATTTGGCCTAATAGATTGTTAGAGAGTTAATCCTGGTAGAGTAGAGGTGTTTATCCTAAGGAGGATCATGATTGGAGGAATTTTCACTTGTATGGAATTATTTCCTTATCATGTTAGCATCCCTCACCTATTGTATATATAAAAAAGGATAAATTCATATATTTTGTCCTCTTTTTTATCTATTCATTATATTTTCTTAGAGAAGTATTGAATGGAGAGATACATTCAGGTCATGAGAAAACCCGAGTAGTATGAAATTAGCATGCATGATAAAAAAATAGAATAAGAAAAGGGGAGAGAGAAATGTATTTAGGGTGCATGATAAAACCATAGAATAAGAAAATAGGGGAGATAGAGATGTCTTGTATGTTTCATGGAGAGATTTATTTCATGTGAATATTTGGTTTTCCCATGTGTTGCTAGGGTTTATGCTATGCATGTATACCCTAGAGAAAAACATGGAGTTTGTGTGATTCATGATGATGACTATGATGGATCATGTTGTACTATTATATTTTATAACCTAGTAGAAGACACGGACAATGGAACTAACACCTTGAATTATTTTAAAACCTTTTTTTTATAAGATGTTAGGCTACATAAATATCATGGTGAGATGAAATTGATGCACCTTGAGCATGGTGTGATGCCTCTCTTAGAATAAAATTTAATTCTTATATCCTTCATGATGTTCCATGGAGATGTTATTGTTTATGTTGATGTAAGAGCTAAATGCCAAGGATTTTAGTACACAAACCCTAGGATGGACAATTATATGTGGAGACTAGGACTAGAGTTGTCTTTCCATGCACTTGCATTATCAAATATTGATAGGGTTCATAAAACCTAAGGAATAAAAAAATGACAGTGTGAAGAGAATATTTGATAAATATTTTTGAAGCCAAGGGAGGACTTGTTGGTGTCAATGATATCTTGTTGTGGATATTTGATGGTGGCTAGGGTTTTCATGGTTTTACATTACTACAGTTACATATTTACAAGCTAACAATTTATAATTCAATCCAAAAAAACTTAATAAAGGTTCCATGCTCAATTGCAATGGTCTTGTCCTTCACATCCCCAAACTCTTAAAATAATACCCTACAATAGTCACAATAGATAGAGCATAACATTTAAATGAAAAAATCCTAGAATCAATTCAATTCATGATTAAAAGAAAATTCATAATTTAGTGATCTCATTGTGAATGTATCCCCCAATGACGGATATTCACTCTCTAGTGGAGCACTAGATTGCATAACATGCTCAAAAGTTGTCAGATGGTCTATGGATGAAATATCTATGGGTGGATGGAATGGTGAAGGTGGTTGAGGTGCGATATGATCAAAACCCATAGTTTGTACTAATGAAGGAAGTTAATCGATCGAGGTAAGATAGATACTAAATATTGAGGCTATCTTATGATAGTGGTAGACAATCGATGGGAAAATAGGGGATGGTGGTGAATGATGTGGAGGGATAAGAGTGAAGAACTGAGAAAATGGAGGGTCTTACATACACCTTCATAATATTTAAATTAGTAAACATAAATAAGATAAATAAATAAAGATTTAGAAAAAATATGATTTGATATATGATACCTAGGAAGGGGAGCATATGTGTCCCTTAATCAGTCCTCAAACCTCCCCTATCTTCATCACAATATATGAAAGCATTAAATTTATACTCAAACTAAAAGAACCTAGATTATGGACTAAAAATATATGAAAAATGTTGCATGGAGGGATAGTTTTAATTCACCATACTTAGTTGTGTGGTATACCGAATGAATAAGTGGCATAAACTGCATCATCAATGGTTGTAACTGGCACTGATGCATAAATAAGTTTTTGGGGAGCATTATCAAAGCATAGTAACTGTAAACCAGATGTAATTATATAAATAAATAAATCATAAGATAATATATCTGTGTGTGTGTGTGTGCATATATATATATATATATATATATATATATATATATATATATATATATATATATATATATATATATATATATATATATATATATATATATATATGAGGGTTAGCTCAATTGGTCTAGTCCCTGTCAATAAAGAACCTTTGTTATTAAGAGGTCATATGTTCAATTCTCTCTACACTCTCAAGGTTAGGCTCTTTAGTTTCAAGTTAGGAGGAAGTGATTCCTTCAAGTGGATCTTCTTGATACAAATATTCCATGGATGTAGCAATCAATGATCTTTGAGATCCATGAACCACATAGAAATATATATATATATATATATATAGACACACACACATACACACACATATATAGAGTGAGTGTAAAAATGGTCAAGGTAATGACCTCCTCCATAAAGTTATGTGGTCACCTACCCTCCATATGGCCATAAAAATTCTATCCATAGATAATATTTCTGTGAGGATCAATTGGGCCTCTATGTGGTCTTCGCTAATAAATCCTTATTTTAGATTTATATGGTCTAACCCCACCTATAAAATTAGTTTTTGGTGGCTCCTTGTGAGGTGATGCAATGAAGCTTCCATGTTGCACAAGCATGTGGGTTAATGTGACTATTAAACACACACATGGTATGCACACAAGATGAAGGATAAGCATGAGATTTCATATATTATCCACAATGATACAAATTTATAGTACATTGGAGTGACCCTTGGATTCCATATTCTATATTATCGTGGACTCCATTTGACCATTTTCCTTCCACCTGAAGGGGTATGTATGAGTCCAAGAAGAGAGTTGTAATAAAAAATGTGCAAAGTATGCATCGAAACACTAAGTTGAATGTGCTCTCTAAAATTTTGGCATAAGGAGGTGGTTTAAGGCTAACCACCAACACTGGAACGCTTAGTACAGTTCCTAGAAGTCTTCCAAATCTGGAAATAACTTGAGGTCTTATGCTAGAGTAAGTGCTCCTAATGCTTTGAAGAGGGAGACCTTCAACCTGGAAAATGGAGGTCTACAACCTGCATAAAAAAGGGACAACCTCAACCTGAAAGGGAGGTCTCAACCTACTATGGTTTAAGGATGACCACCAACTCTAGAATGCTTAATCCAATTCATGTAGCTTATCCAAAACTAGAAAGAAGCTAAATTCCTTTGTGTAGGTTTTAACCCTAAACAGAAATTATCTACACACGAATCTTATAACAAAAATAAACAATAGCGAGAGCATAAAACATAAAACAGATAAACACAGAGATTTTCCCCTGGATCCCAAGTTGGGACGACCAGCTTGATTTTTCATTATATTCCTTTTAGTGTTACAACACATATATATACATGCCGGAGCATACATAAACCCCAATCCATTAACCCTGGATTAGAACATAACCGTAGTTCCCGCATTTGGATCTACAAAATACCAGGGGCTGAAAACCATCGTACCCCAAAACCATGTGCAAACTCATGCACAAAACATGGGTAGGTCTGCCTATGAGTGGGTCCGTACACCAAAACAATTTTCGCTAGGGCACTGCCCCAGACCCCAACAGTGGGGGCTGCCTCCCCCCTTCTGACCCCCCTGCTGTGCCCGGTGCAACGTACAACACGTGGGGCTAGTCGTGGAAAGAATATAACACATACCCAACATTCTCCCACTTGTTTTTTTCTTTCCACAGGGGACCACAGGAGAACTTAGTCATTGGGCCAATTCTTCAACACCCATTGTTTCTCTATAGCAAGAGAACTTCTGAGTGCTCATAGACTTCGTCAATGCATCTGCAACATTCTTCAAAGTGTCCACCTTTACCAACAACACCCTTTTAGCCTCAACTATATCTCTAACAAAGTGATATTGAACATCAATGTGCTTTGTCTTTGAATGATAAGCAGGGTTCTTAGCCAAGAAAATTGCACTTTGGCTATCACGATCTATCCTTATAGCTTGTTGTACCAACCCCATACTTGAACACAATCTCTGCAACCAAATTGCTTCCTTGCTTGCATGAGTGGCTGCTATGTATTCTGCCTCTGTAGTTGAAAGAGCCACTACAGACTGTCTTTTACTCATCCAACTGAGTGCGCCTCCAAATAGGCTAAACACATACCCACTTGTAGATCTTCTTTGGTCCAGATCTCCAGCCCAGTCTGCATCAACAAAACCACGAATGTCCAACATTCTTTCCAATCCTAGTCTTCCCTGGTAGCACAAGCCATAATCACTAGTGCCACGTAAATATATGAAAACCCGCTTCACTGTTGTCCAATGCTCCTTCCCTGGATTTGACATAAACCTGCTCAATACTCCCACTGCATGTGCAATTTCTGGTCTAGTACAGACCATTGCATACATCAGGCTACCCACTGCACTTTCATATGGAACACGGGACATATCCTCCTCTTCTTCTTGTGTCTTGGGACAATGTTCAGCAGACAACTTTGCACCTACAGGAATAGGAACACTCACCGGTTTACTATCCTGCATATTGAACCTCTGCAATATAGTCTCGACATACTTCCTCTGGTTTAACCAGAGCTTCCTCTTTGCCCGATCTCTCTTAATTTCCATGCCCAGAATATAGTTTGCAGCACCAAGATCCTTCATGTCGAATTTGGAGAACAGTTGGGTCTTCAAATCTTGGATAATTTCTTTGTCATTTCCAATCAACAACATATCATCCACATACAAGACCAAATAAATAACACGGTCACCAATTAATTTAAAATAAACACAGTGATCCTCCTTGCTTCTAGTGAAGCCAAGTCCCCGTATATAGGTATCAAATTTCTGATACCACATCCTTGGTGATTGTTTTAACCCATACAGAGACTTCTTCAACCTGCACACTAGTTCTTTCTTACCCTTCACCATAAAGCCTTCAGGTTGCTTCATGTAGATCTCCTCTTCTAGATCCCCGTGAAGAAATGTTGTCTTCACATCCATCTGTTCTATCTCAAAATCAAATGCAGCAGCAATAGTTAAAATTAATCTAATAGAAGTAACTTTGGCAACAGTAGAAAAAATATAACCAAAATCAATTCCCGGCACCTGGGAATAACCTTTGGCTACCAACCGAGCTTTGTATTTCTCCACCTTGCCTTCGACATTCATTTTCTTCTTAAACACCCATTTGATCACGATGGGCTTCCTTCCAGACGGCAACTCCACCAAATCCCATGCCGCATTTTTATGCAAGGATGCCATTTCATCAACCATGGCCTCCTTCCAGAGTTTTCCATCCTCTGAATCTACTTCCTCCCTGACAGTTCTAGGATCATCATCAGTTGTAGTTAAGTCAAAACCTAAACAAAAAGCAGATGGAATATACCTTTCTGGTTTCCTTATTTCCCGAACTGATCTTCTCAAAGCTGGAGTTTGTGGCTCTTCCTCTTCTAAATCTTCTTCTGTTGTAGAGTCTGATTCATCCTCATTTAGCTCAAACTCTATCTTCTCAGGTTCCTTTGGTAGGACTTCATGTGTAACAACATCTTTCACCTCTCTAAACACCACATCTCGGCTGTACACAACCTTCCTTGTTTCCGTGTTCCAAAGCTTGTAACCTTTTAAACCATCCCTATACCCAATAAAGATGCACCTTTCAGACTTATTATCCAACTTGGTCCTTTTATCCTTTGGAACATGTACATATGCATCACATCTAAATACCCTTAGATGTGAAAGAGAGGGTTTCTTACCAGTCCATACCTCATGTGGAGTCTTATCCTCCAATGCTGATGAAGGTGATCTATTAACTAAGTAACATGCAGTCTCCACTGCCTCTGCCCAGAATTCTTGTCCTAATCTGGTACCACTAAGCATGCTTCTTGCCTTTTCCATCAGCATTCTGTTCATTCTTTCTGCAACTCCGTTTTGCTGAGGTGTGTATGGAGTAGTCTTTTTCCGTGCTATACCACACTTCTTACAGAACTCTTCAAATTCCTTCTTGTAGAACTCCCCACCATTATCTGTCCTCAGCGCCTTTATCTTCTTCTCTGTCTGGTTTTCCACCAGAGCCTTAAATTCTTTAAATATGTCAAAGACTTCAGATTTCTTCCTCAAGAAATATATCCATGTAATCCTTGAGAAGTCATCTATGAATGAAACATAGTACACAAACTTTCCCAGTGATGGAACTGACATAGGTCCAAACACATCACTGTGCATAAGTTCTAATATCTTGTTCGCCCTCTTAGCACCAGAAGGAAAACTCACTCGATTTTGCTTCCCATATACACAATGTTCACAGAAATCGAAATCCAGAGAGCAATTAGACATACCTTCTACCATACCATTTCTATGTAGTATCCGAAGGCCCTTCTCTCCAATATGTCCAAGCCTTTGATGCCATAACATGGTCTTTTCTCCAGAGACAACTAGGCTTTCCGCTCCACTTTCAGGAACCACATAATTATTACACCCATCAATAACAGTACTACCTTGTAGCTTGTAAAGAGTTCCAGTCCGAACTCCCCGCATTAATACCAGTGCTCCCTGAACCATCTTGCAAGCATCTTTCTCGAACACTGTTTTTACACCTGCATCATCCATCTTTCTTACAGAAATCAGATTTCTGGCCAATGTAGGAATATGCAGAACACTAGGAAGTGTTCTAATCCTTCCACCTTGCAGCTTCAACTTGACCTTTCCACGTCCGAAGATTTTGGCCTTCCTATCATCCTCTAGGAAGACATCACCATCATATTTCTCATACTCGCAGAACCACTCCCTATGGGGAGTGAAGTGGAAGGATGCACCTGAGTCAATCAACCATGACTCATGATCTACATGTGTATTTGAAGAAAAAGCTAAATACACATCCCCACCTTCATCCGAGGTGGTTTTTGCCTCTACGGAAGGAGCATCATCAGATCCCTTTCCTTTCTCAGGAGCTTTAGATCTAGACTCCTTTTTGTAGTGCCCTTCCTTTTCACATTTCCAGCATACCTTTAAAAAATTTCCAGGAGATTTAGATTTCCCTCTAGATTTGGATCTCCCACTCGAAACCTTATTCTTGTTTCTTTTTTGGGACCTTCCTCGTACAGATAAGGCATCCCCATTCTGGCCCTCCATATTTCTCTGTCTCATTTCCTCCAACAGCAAGGCTGAGACAATGTCATCAAAATTCAAGGTAGTTGTATTGCTACCTATTGCAATAACTAGAATATCCCACGAATCTGGTAGAGAACACAGCAAACAGATGCACTTATCTTCATCTGAGATTTTAATATCAACAGATGACAGCTAACTTACCACAGTATTGAAGGCGTTCAGATGCTCTGTCACCGAGTCTCCATCCTTCATCCTCAGGTTATACATCTTTTTCCGTAGGAACAGCTTATTCACTAGAGACTTAGATTGGTACAAAGTCCCAATTTTTTCCCACAAATTCTTCGTTGTAGCTTCTCCAGATACATTCAAAAATACCGAATCTGAGACACACAACCGTATTGTGCTCTTAGCCTTCCGATCCAGTTTCTTCCAGTCTTCATCTAACATTTCCGTTGGTTTAGTACCTAGATCTACCACGATCCACTGATCTTTATCCACTAGTAGATCATCCATCTTGAGCTTCCACAACTCAAAACTCTGACCATTAAATTTCTCGATCTCTATCTTTCCACCGTTCGCCATCTTCTTTCACCACAAGAATCGATCCCGTAGATCTCCCACTGAAAAGGGTATACCTCAGGCCTGAGGAAAAAACCCTCAGCAGCAAAGGCGTCCCCTTGAAGCTGAAACAACTCTGATACCAAATGTAGGTTTTAACCCTGAACAGAAATTATCTACACATGAATCTTATAACAAAAATAAACAATAGCGAGAGCATAAAACATAAAACAGATAAACACAGAGATTTTCCCCTGGATCCCAAATCGGGACGACCAGCTTCATTTTTCATGATATTCCTTTTAGTGTTACAACACATATATATACATGTCGAAGCATACATAAACCCCAATCCATTAACCTTGGATTAGAACATAACCATAGTTCCCTTGACCGGATCTACAAAATACCAGGGGCCGAAAACCATCATACCCCAAAACCATGTGCAAACTCATGCACAAAACATGAGTGGGTGTGCCTATGAGTGGGTCTGCACACCAAAAAAAATTTCACCGGGGCGCTGCCTCCTCCCTTGTGACCCCCCTACTGTGCCCAGCGCAACGTACAACGCGTGGGGCTAGTCGTGGAAAGAATATAACACATACCCAACACTTTGCTAGAGGAAGTGTCCCCAATTATTTGAAGAGGGAAAATCTCAACCTCACATATGTGTAAGTCTGACCACCAACCAATGGCATGCTCATGGGCATATGTGTCTCTAGCTACAACTCTAAATCTAGAATGGAAAGTTGTGTCTCGAGCTCGCTTGATGTAGCTTTCAAGCTTGTAGATGACCATCATTTCCCCCCGTGTCAGATACAAGGTGAGATGATGGCTAAAACTCACCAGCAAGGCATTTTAATATTCTAGAAGAGATTCTAACATATGACTGAAACATCTTCTTGGTTGTTGATGCCCATTGCCAAGAAGTGATCCATCTAAGATGAATCTTTTTTCTTGTAGGAGGTTTGTTTTTGAAGCATCTATGTGAAGAATGAGAGGTTTTATGACAGTTCTTACATGGATGAAGATGAAATCAATGATCTTTCATATGGCCAAATTGGTCACAACGTTGGCATATATCAATCTGTTGTGGTTGTTGTGGAAGAGGAGCAGTATTTGGAACAACTGAAGGTGAATTGTTATAAAGGAATCTAACACTCTAAAACTGAATGGGATTGGAATAGTCTACAATATGAAAGGACACATCCTTTTCATATCCAAGACCATTTTTTTGCTTATCTTCCCATGGTTTGATGATTCGCTTGGGGAATGCATGTTGAATTTCCACACATGTATTCAAATGTGCTTATGAAATGGGCACTTCACTGACTTGATGACTTGCTAGTTTCTGATAGGATTATGTTTCAAAGTCAAATATGGGATTGTTATTAATAGGAACAAGTTCAAAAGGATGTATTTTATGTGGTAACTCCTCTTGTTGAATTTGAGACTCAAGTTGCAAAACTTCAATGTTTTCTTGTGCATTTTGTAAATAGATTTGAATGTTCGATGAGGGAAAATTTGATGACTTTTAATGTATCATGAGTAGCAGAAAATATCATAGTTTTGAGGAACTCTAATAATTCATTTATTTTGGTTATTTTTCAAATAATTCAAGCAGAAAAAATGGATGGGTGTAGTAAATTTTTTTAATCCTCAAATATGAGGGTATGTTTCTTTAAATAATTAAGTATTTTAATAAAAACAACATATAGTAGAAGACCCATCATTTAGCATAAGATTGTTTGAGGATTTATATAACATTAATGGAAGAACTAGCATGTGATCCATCACAATATTCTTACTTGTATAATTTTCTCCCCATAAAGGTTAACATGCTGTTGATCATAAAGTAACACCAGTCATTTTTTGCGAATGAACCTTTGGACAGAAGTATACCAAATGCTATGACTGATGTCAAAACGTTTAAAAAGTGGGTCAAAAGAAGACGAGGATGTGACAAGTATTGCGCTTAGAGCAAAGCCCGCGCACCCGAAAGGTCAAAAGGTTAAGAAAAGGGGTAACGATATCACAAAATGCACAAGGTTTCTGTTTGGTGCCACTTTCCGCCTTTGCGATTTGAGATCATCGCAAATCGCATTCATCGCAAATCGCATCCATCGCACTTTCCGCCATCGCACTTTCCACCTTTGTGATTTTCGATCCATCGCAAATCGCATTCATGCCACTTTCCGCCATCGCACTTTCCGCCTTTGCGATTTGTGATACATCGCAAATCGCATGTTCTATGGAACGCTCAGATCACCCATCACAGATATTTGTGATGCGATCCATCGATCGCGCAAACCTTCTGATCACGGTCGTCCATCCCTCCGCCAGATCCAACGGTCGCCGCACTCCCCGCCAAATCGTAACCGCAATATTTTATGTGACACCCCGCTAACCTTCCCGATATGTGATCTTGCAATTGCGATGGGCCTCCGGGCCCCACCTCTTATTTCTCCCGCCGGTTCATACATTTAAAGGCTTTTCCCTTTGCAAATAGGAAATTTGTTATATATTGTGTTTACAAAGGATTGCTCGTCACATCGCAAATCCTCTGTTTATCACTCCGCCCCACTCCATCTCCCAATTCGCGATTGCGATGCGTACCCCGGTCCCGCCATCAGCATTCCACGTCATCCCTTTCCCATTGTCTTAGTATCACGCCATCTTTCCTCAAGTTTTTTTCCGTGTGCTCTTCACCGCCCCACACCCATATTTGGTTCATTCCTTCGTTTCTTTCGTATTTTCACGTTTATCTATCATTTCGCTAGCTTCCTTCATGGCCATCCCACACTGTTACGCTGTATTTTCTACCACCGCCTTACTTTTTCCACCGATCCACCATGCAGTGCTGTCATTCCTCATTATCCCCCACCACTTCCACCTCCCCTTGCACGTTTTTCTTAACAAGTTTGCGGATTTTGCAGGGTTTTAGCGATGGAAAATTGTCATAATATATAGCCCGGACTGTAGTAGCAGAGCACATCAAAGGGCTACTCTACAGAAGCTGCAATTATGAAGAAAATTCCTGGGAGCTGTCACGACATGACATCCATGGAATAAATAGGATTCAAAATCCACCAAACCCTTCAGAATCATTCAAGGAGCAGATTTTTGCAGATGAAAACATTAATGACAAAGCAAAGAGTATCAGTCGAAGACCAATGAATTCAGTGTCTGGCATGAAAGATTCTAAATTCTAAATTCAAAATTAGAAAATAGAGAGTACAATGCACAAGAGAGCTATGCCCTCAAGGCTTTATTTCGGCAGAATTCCCTTTCAGGAAAGGACAGAGTGTTATGTAATTTCACTTCTACGCTGTGTCCCTAAGGAGATATTTACTCAGCGCAATTATTTCAGTTGACAGTAGGAAAAGATGTGCTCAGTTTGCCACCCAGATCGCCAGCTCATCAGCGAACATCCCACCACCAGCATCAGCAACGGCCTAAACCCTTCCACACCTATGAAATCTTGTCAACTCATGATTCGGCCTAAGCGGCCCATTTACTTTTTTCTGAATTAGTTACTTTTAAGTTTCGAGTGAGCTGCTTGCTCCACTCCAGCATTTTACTTTTACCAGACTACTGTTTGATTTTCTATTTTAAAAACGGCCAAGTGCTTGACTGTCCATGATGAGAGGCCTTATTCCTCATCATAAGTTTTGTTGCTCTGATAAGGACCTTTAACAGATTTTGGTTATGCGAAGAAGATATTTTTTCCAAAAAATATCTTCTTGCTGAGATAGAAAGAGGTCTATATAAGGAAGATCGAATGAGAAAAAATGGTTCCAAGTTTTCTGAAGAAACTCGCAGTGTAAAGAATTTTGTATGCTCGTTGTGGAATTATCAATACAAATACACAGAGCCCATGGGGTCTCAGCGAAGAGAAGTTCTACTCATACATGAGGATTTTGGTCTTGATGTTATATGGTCTGTGTGATTCTTTCTTCGTAATATTGTCTCATTGTTTACTTCACTGTCTCCAATTTCTTTATATTATGCTTTGGAATGTGAGTGACTCGCCAGTTTGGGTACGAATTTATTGTTTTTTGGGACTCATACTTCACTGGCCTATGTCTCTTTAAATATGGCCCATGTGTAATATGTCGTTCTGCCTAACACGTCATTCGTATTTCCTCTGTATTAAATATCATGGGATGATGTTCTTCCAGAACTGATTAACATGTATGGATTCTTAGCTTTTAAGCCCATATGATGTTGAAATATGTTTTTTGAGTATCATTCCATCAGTAATTAGTATCCTCCTCTCACTTTCTACGCAGCAAACACCTTTCAGTAAAAATGCCTATACACCATTGAGGAACTGGCCCTCCTTGATGAAAGTTGTCTCTAAGTTTTCTGAAGTATACATGTATTGAAGATTCCCTTCTTGCCTCTGCAGTATCTTTATATCTTGCTGAATCTCAAAGTAGTTTTGTCCCATTCATATGTTAACGTTTTTCACAAGTTGAATGAGTAAAGAGTCCTAAGCTGATAATGAGTCCGAAATATACATTATACTCTTTACTGGTTAAGATGTCCTAGGCACTGGTCTTTGGCAACTCAAGGCTATCTCTAGGAGCTACAACATCTTTTTGGCGCCGTTGCCGGGGACGAAGTTGATGAAAAATTGAAATCCCTGGGCCTCGACAAAACCCTATTTCACTCTTCAATTAGGTGAGCATGAAGAGTTGAGAGTTGTAGATCCCTCACCTTGGCGACTCCACATTCATTTTCCCTGCTAAATCTTTTTGCAGTCCTGGCTCCTCGGAAGCCACACCTTAGGTCAGATACTTCTCAGCCTGAGATGCCTTCTGTGTCTGACCCAGAAAGAATTTTACATAGAAGAAGCTGGAGGGGGAGACCCTTTTTTCATACTGAGATTCCACCACTCTCTCTAGAAGATTTTCCTTCTTCCTCTTCTCAGGTTGCTCAGTGGAAAGATTCTAACTCTGCTCTAGGTGAAACCGGCTATTATTCAGACTATTTACCCGTGGGAAATATCCGAGTCAAGGACGAGGCTGAGTCAGTAAACACCACCCGTTACATATTTCGTCCTACTCCAGAGGTCGAGGAAGTTAAATAGGTCACGGAAGTATCTGCTGTTACCACTCCACCCTTGTCTCCATCATCCCAAGCCACCGTTCATTATATTCCTATCATCATTCACACTGCGTTTCCACCTAACCCTCCACTTACTCACCAAGCTCTCTCGTTACCTCCACCTCCTCCTCCAATGGAAAATGTACCTAGCTTCCTGCAAAATAGATACGCTCCTCTCGAGCTACCTACAGTATTAAATGACATGCCGCAAGATTATTTAAAGATTCTGCCCAGATTCAGTGGTGAGAATGAGATTGAAGCCCAGAAACATATCGAAGTCTTTTGCTCTTTTGCAGAGAATTATAATGTGGAACATCTAGATGTATTCCTAAGGCTTTTTGTGCAATCCTTAGATGGGGAAGCTAGGAAGTTTTTCAAGACACTTGGAGCTCGTTCTATCAATACATGGGAGGGAATGGAGGATACCTTTATCAAAAAATGGGGAGAAAAGAAAGATCATGGGAATGTTCTTACTGAATTCAACACCCTGAAAAAGAAACATAATGAAGGGGTGTCAGAGTTTATCAGAAGATTTAACAAATTGTACCTGAGTCTCCCCGCTGATATGAAGCCTCACTAGACCGCTTCCAAGGTCGTTTTTGTGGCAGCGTTTGATTCTGAATTCAGTTTCTCCTTGAGAGAAAGAAAGCCGGCCACTCTGGATGATGCACAGACTAACACATTGGAGATAGAAGCAAATTTTGCCTCTACTAGAAAATCCAAAGGGAAACATGAACATGATGTTAGAAGGAGGGGAAAAGAGGAAGTATCCACCTCAAGCCAAGACAGAGATTCGGCTAATGACAAGATTGAAGAAATGAACAAGATGATCAAGAATCTCTCAAGTAAGCTGATCAAGCTTGAGATGGAGGCCAAGAATTCACCCCCAAAGAATTTCTAGAATGCTCCAAACATAGGATTCAATCCTCAATACAGAAAACCACCCTTACAGATACTGCAGAGGGAACATAAGGAGCAGCAAGATCAGGTACCACACCCTCTATACTTGGAGGGGCAAGTAGAGGTTTCCCATGAAGATCTTGCCTACGAACAAGAGGAGGCATGCCTTGTCTTCTCAAACAGTAATGACATAGAATGTCCTGAACATCAAAGTGACAAGGAGGAAGTACAAGCTCACTCAGAAATGAAGGCTAATGAAGACACTGAAGAGCCTGATATCGATGACCACTGTAAGCAGTTCGTTGATTTCATGCAAGCTCAGTTCAATAGAAAATATGACCTCAGGTCCTCCAGAAAGAGAACTCGCACTCAAGATCAAGAGGAGGACACACCTCAAGAAGAGGCACCTGCACAGAAGGAAGTCAATACTCAAAAACCCCCAGAGAAAGGTAAGAGGCCTCTTAACCAATCTCTACAATCTGATGCTATAATGCCTTCATCTTCGCAAGTAACTGCACCTCCTAAGGTCGAGCCCATCGTAAAAGAAGTTAAACCTCCCCTCCAAAGCAAAGAAAAATAAAAAGAAGTGTCAATAGATACGTCTTCATCTGTCTTTAGTTTACAAAAAGAACTTGAAAAAGTGAAAATCCCAGTTCCCTTGATTGAGCTATTGAAACAACCAGCATATCAGTCCCAAGTCACATCCTTCATACTTCCTCTAGAAGTAACACACATTCCAGATAGTCTCAACCTACAAGAAGAAAGGCCTATGGTGGTGTTTGGTCCACATGTTGAGGATTTAGACCCTTCTACACCCCCCTTTTATGTGTCTTTGGTGATCCATGATCTATTGCTCCATAATTGTATGCTAGACTCCGGAGCCTCCCATAATCTCATGCCTATATCAGTCATGGAGAAATTAGGACTCCAAATCACTCGTCCATATAAAGATCTGTATTCATTTGACTCCAAAAGAGTTAAATGCTTGGGCATGATCAAGGATCTGGTGGTCAACCTGGCCCAAATCCCAGCCAAAAGTGTAGTAATGGATATTGTGGTGGCCGACATTCCAGCCCGCTTTGGCATGTTACTATCAAGGTCCTGGGGGACAAAAATTGGTGGGTCAATCAAATTAGATCTAACATATGCCACTATTCCAATTTTCGGTGGCCAAGAGAGGAGATTATACAGAGAGACCAGATTTGTCAAAACGGTTACCAAGGCCGATGGCTCAGAAAACTCACCTGTCTATAGCAAGGAAGAAGATTTTTCATGCTTGATGTTAGAAGAAGATCACAGTTATGCTCATGAACCCTCCTTCTGTCAAATAAGGACCCAACAATCCTCAGAAAGCCTCGAAACAGGTATATGGACTCTACATTTTGATGGAGCCAATTCTAAGGAAGGTAACGGTGCTGGAGTGTTATTGATTTCTCCTACAGGCAAATGGGTCCCACTGTCCTTCAAATTAGAGTATGAGGCCACCAATAATGTGGCTGAGTACGAAGCACTTTTTCTGGGGCTGCAGACAGCCAGGAATATGAATATCCAAAGTCTGAAGGTCTTGGGTGATTCGGAATTGGTAGTCCGACAAATCAAAAATCAGTGTCAAGCTAAGCATCCTCGTCTCAGAGCTTACAGGAATGAAGTATGGGACATGGTGGAGAAATTTTTCTCAGCTTTTAATATTCAGTTCATGCCTCGAGAGCAAAACAGAATGGTAGATTCTCTAGCAGTGGCTGCTAGTACTTTTCGGCCACCTCAGAACCCTCTATTGAGATATGAGATTGAGGTGCGTTATAGGCCATCAATACCAGACAAAATTAAGCACTGGAAGGTATTCGAAGATGATGAGCAGGCCAAGAGATTCTTGGAGACAGTTGGGGAGTTCTCCAACATGGAGATCGACATGTGTGAAGAAGAAGGGACTGAAGAAACATCAGGAAACAAATGGGAAGAAAGGATAGCAGGTCACAAGTTTCTACAGTTAAAAGGGAATGTTATTCCCCGAGGGCTAGTGCCTTTGGAAAGGTTGTTTAACAACAATGATGTTCCACTACAGCCAAACAAATTTGTAGAAGAAAATCAGGTTGAGGACCTGAATTTGGGCACGGAGGCTGACCCTAAAATCGTGAAGCTGTCTAAGAAGGTCCCGGGAAAATATAAACAGATGTATCAGAAGTTATTTCAGTCCTACAAGGACGTGTTTTCCTGGTCATATCAGGACCTAAAAACCTTCGATGTCATCATTATGCAGCATAAGATTCCACTGAAGGGAGATGCAAAGCCACATAAGCAAAAGATTAGACAGATAAATCCACTATTGCTTCCTTCTATTGAGAAAGAAATTAAGAAACTGCTGAAGGCTAAAATCATTGTACCATTGAGGTACTCTGAGTGGGTAGCTAATCTAGTCCCTGTACGGAAGAAGAATGGAGAAATAAGACTCTGTGTTGATTTTAGGAACCTGAACAGAGCTTCATTGAAATATAATTACCCACTGCCCAAGATGGATCACATATTGCAGAAAGTGGTAGGGGCTGCCCGGATGTCAATGATGGATGGGTTCTCTGGGTATAATCAGGTAGTGGTGTTGCCAGAAGATCAAAATAAGACAGCCTTCACCACCCCATGGGGAACGTTTATGTACGCTAGAATGCCTTTTGGGCTGATTAACACAGGGGCTACTTTCCAGAGGGCCATGGATATTTCTTTTATTGGAGAACAGGACCAATTCGTGGTGGTATATCTGGATGACATCACTGTGTTTTCAAAGGATGATCCAGAGCACATAGAACACCTGCACAGAACCTTGGAGAAGTGTAGAAGGTATGGCCTCTCCCTTAACCCACAGAAGTCTTTGTTTGCACTAGAAGATGGTAAGCTCCTGGGTCACATTGTCACTAAAGATGGAGTAAAGATAGACCCCAAAAGAGTGGAAGTAATAAGTAGTATTGCCCTGCCCAGAAACAAGAAGGAAGTTCAGGTGTTCCTAGGGCGTATAAACTTCCTGAGGAGATTCATCCCTAACTACGCTGAGATAGTTAGGCACATAACTGGTATGTTAAAAAAGGATAACGAAGTGAAATGGTCGCCAGAGTCAAGGGAATATTTTGCCAGAATTAAAAATTCATTTATTGAAGCTCCTGTGTTAGTCGGGCCTGATTATGCCAAACCATTTATGATTTTCTCCTTTGCATCCCCCCATACAGTAGCTGGAGTTCTGTTGCAGAAAAACCAAGAGGGGTATGAACAGCCTATTGCCTTTTTCAGTCAGGTGCTTCGGGACGCCGAACTGAAATATAACATACTGGAGAAGCAAGCGTATGCTCTAGTGAAATCCCTCAAAGCTTTTCGAATGTATGTTTTGTAGTCCCACATCACTGCATTTGTTCCAACAGCAGCAGTTAAGGACATTCTTATCCAGGGGGACAGTGAAGGAAAAAGAGGAAAGTGGATAGCGAAAATACATGAATGCGAGTTAGATATCCGTCCTACCAAATTAATCAAGGGGCAAGGTCTAGCCAAGATCCTGTCGGAATCAAATTTTCAGGCCTTGGGTATCAACTTGTCTATGACAGCAAAAGAAAATACCGGAGCAGAGGAGGAAGCACAGAGAATAGAAATAGCCTCCCAGAAGATACATATGAAGTACCTTATCAGCCCATGGTACAAGGAGATTATAGAATACCTCCTAACACTCAGCCGCCCACCCAGCTGTGATAAAACGAAATACAGGGCACTGAGGCTGAAATCACAGAAATACACGGTTGCAAACGGCCAGCTTTACTAGCGAGATCCTTCAGGTATCCCGCTCCTATGCCTCATAGAGAATGAAGTGGCGAACATAATTACCGAATTTCACGAAGGTATCTGCGGAGGACATTACAGCTGGAGGGGCACAACTCATAAAATCTTGAAGGCTGGTTTCTACTGGCCTAAATTATTCAGAGATGTTTTTGCCTAGGTTAGAGCATGTGATAAATGCCAAAAATTTGCCGAAAAGCAAAAGTTAGCAGCTCTGCCCTTGATCCCGGTTCATGTAGACGAGCCTTTCAAACATTGGGGAATCGATTTCATAGGAGAAATTCACCCACCCTCAAGTGGCCAGCACAGATGGATCTTGACTGCTACAGATTACTTCATGAAGTGGGTGGAAGCCATACCTGCAAGGAATGCTACTGACACAGTGATAATAAAATTTATGGAAGAGAACATCATATCCAGGTTTGGCTGCCCTGCTAGAATAGTGATTGATAATGCACAGGCCTTCAAATCTGCAAAATTTGTGGGTTTCTGCCAGCAGTATAATATCTCACTGAGTCACTCCACAGCTTACTGTCCGCAGGGAAATGGTTTGGCAGAATCATCGAATAAAACCCTGGTGAGGGCCTTAAAGAAGACTATTAATGAAAATCAGAGGAATTGGGACTCCCAACTAAAATTCGCTCTGTGGGCAAATAGAATCACCAATAAAAGAGCAACTGGGAAATCTCCATATGAACTGGTATATGGACGAGCAGCTGTGTTTCCTATACAATTAGCCCTACATGTGGCTCAGTTCATGCAAGAGAGTTAAGAAGAACCTGATAACATGACTAGAAGAATTAACCAGCTGGTGGAACTCGAAGAAACGCGTAGTTAGGTAAATCAGAGGCTAGAGGCATACCAGGAGAAATTGAAAGATTTGTTTGATCAACACGCCAAAGACAGAAAGCTACAGATAGGGGATTTAGTACTCAGGTGGGACGTACGAAGGGCCGATAAAGGAAAGCACGGTAAATTCGACCCCCTTTGGTTCGGCCCCTTCAAGATTGCAGAGCAGGGCGATAATAATACCTTCAAGTTGGAGAATTTACAGGGGGATTTGCTCGACAAACCTATAAATGGTCAATTCCTAAAACCCTACTTTCAGTTCTGAGCCAGGCCGGGAGGGCCTGATTATATCATATTGTATATTAGTAGTTTTTTGCATTTTTGAATTGAATAAGGCATGAGTCATGTTGATTTGTGAACAAGGAAATTAAAAGTGCAGAGGAAGGGCGATGGATGGTGCACACAAAAGATAAACAGGTGGTCTGCGTAGTTCTCGACACGTTCGGGAGTAAACGCGCCGTCCCCAGGTGGAGCCAATGTTGATCATAAAGTAACACCAGCCATTTTTTGCAAATGAACCTTTGGACAGAAGTATACCAAATGCTATGACTGATGTCAAAACGTTTAAAAAGTGGGTCAAAAGAAGACGAGGATGTGACAAGTATTGCGCTTAGAGCAAAGCCCGTGCACCCGAAAGGTCAAAAGGTTAAGCAAAGGGGTAACGATATCACAAAATGCACAAGGTTTCTGTTTGGTGCCACTTTCCGCCTTTGCGATTTGCGATCATCGCAAATCGAATTCATCGCAAATCGCATCCATCGCACTTTCCGCCATCGCACTTTCTACCTTTGCGATTTGTGATCCATCGCAAATCGCATTCATGCCACTTTCCACCATCGCACTTTCCGCCTTTACGATTTGCAATCCATCGCAAATCGCATCCATCGCAAATCACATGTTCTATGGAACGCTCAGATCACCCATCGCAGATATTTGCGATGTGATCCACCGTTCGTGCAAACCTTCTGATCACGGCCGTCCATCCCTCCACCAGATCCAACGGTCACCGCACTCCCCGCCAAATCGCAGTCGTAATATTTTATGTGACACCCCGCTGACCTTCCTGATCTGCGATATTGCGATTGCGATAGACCTCTGGGCCCCACCTCTTATTTCTCGCGCCGATTCATACATTTAAAGGCTTTTCCTTTTGCAAACAGGAAATTTGTTATAAATTGCGTTTACAAAGGACTGCTCGTCGCATCGCAAATCCCCTGTTTACACTCCGCCCCACTCCATCTCCCGATTTGCGATTGCGATGCGTACCCCGGTCCTGCCGTCAGCATTCCACGTCATCCCTTTCCCACTATCCTAGTATCACGCCATCTTTCCTCAAGTTGTTCTCCACGTGCTCTTCACCACCCCGGACCCATATTTGGTTCATTCCTTCGTTTCTTTCATATTTTCACACTTATCTAGCATTCCACTAGCTTTCTTCATGGCCATCCCACACTGTTACGCTGTATTTTCTACCACCGCCTTACTTTTTCCACCGGTCCACCATGCAGTGCTGTCATTCCTCATTATCCCCCACCACTTCCACCTCCCCGTGCACAGTTTTCTTAACAAGTTTGCGGATTTTGCAGGGTTTAGCGATGGAAAATTGTCATAATATACAGCCTGGACTGCAGTAGCAGAGCACATCTAAGGGCTACTCTACAGAAGCTGCAATTATGAAGAAAAGTCCCAGGAGCTGTCACGACATGACATCCATGGAAGAAATAGGATTCAAAATCCACCAAACCCTTCAGAATCATTCAAGGAGCAGATTTTTGCAGATGAAAACATTAATGACGAAGCAAAGAGTATCAGTCGAAGACCAATGAATTCAGTGTCTAGCATGAAAGATTCTAAATTCTAATTCAAAATTAGAAAATAGAGAGTACAATGCACAAGAGAGATATGCCCTCAAGGCTTTATTTCGGCATAATTCCCTTTCAGGAAAGGATAGAGTGTTATGTAATTTCTCTTCTACGCCGTGTCCCTAAGGAGATCTTTACTCAATGCAATTATTTCAGCTGACATCCGGCAAAGATGCGCTCAGTTCGCCACCCAGATCGCCAGCTCATCAGGGAACATCCCACCACCAGCATTAGCAATGGCCTCGACCCTTCCACACCTATGAAATCTTGTCAACTCATGATTCGGCCTCAGCGGCCCATTTAATTTTTACTGAATTAGTTACTTTTAAGTTTCGAGTGGGCTGCTTGCTCCACTCTAGCATTTTATTGTTACCAGACTATTGTTTAATTTCCTGTTTTAAAAACGGCCAAGTGCCTGACTATCCATGATGAGAGGCCTTATTCCTCATCACAAGTTTTGTTGTTTTGATAAGGACCTTTAATAGATTTTGTTCATGTGAAGAAGATATTTTCTCAAAAAATATCTTCTCGCTGAGATAGGAAGAGGCCTATATAAGCAAGATCGAATGAGAAAAGAAGGGTTCCAAATTTTCTGAAGAAACTCGCAGTGTAAAGAATTTTGTATGCTCCTTGTGGAATTATCAATACAAATACACAGAGCCTGTGGGGTCTCAGCGAAGAGAAGTTCTACTCATACGTGAGGATTCTAGTCTTGATGTTATATGGTCTGTGTGATTCTTTCTTCGTAATCTTGTCTCATTGTTTACTTCACTGTCTCCAATTTCTTTATATTATGCTTTGGAATGCGAGTGAATCGCCAGTTTGGGTATGAATTTATCATTTTTTGGTACTCATACTTGACTGGTCTATGTCTCTTTAAATATGGCCCATGCGTAATATGTCGTTCCTCCTAACACTTCATTCATATTTCCTCTGTATTAAATATCATGGGATGTTGTTCTTCTAGAACTGATTAACATGTATGGATTCTTAGCTTTTAAGCCTAGATGATGTTGAAATATGTTTTCCGAGTATCATTCCATCGGTAATTGGTATTCTCCTCTCACTTTCTGCGCAGCAAACACCTTTCAGTAAAAATACCTATACACCATTGAGGAACTGGCCCTCCTTGATGAAAGCTGTCTCTAAGTTGTCTGAAGTATACATGTATTGAAGATTCCCTTCTTGCCTCTGCAGTATCTTTATATCCTGCTGAATCTCAAAGTAGTTTGGTCCCATTCATATGATAACGCTTTGCACAAGTTGAATGAGTAAAGAGTCCTAAGCTGATAACGAGTCTGAAATATACATTATACTCTTTACTGGTTAAGATGTCCTAGGCACTGGTCTTTGGCAACTCAAGGCTGTCTCTAGGAGCTACAACACATGCAACATGCAGTATACAATCATACAAATATTATGTAGACATCCATACCAAATTCAAGGAGAGAAATAAGACTAATCTATCTCTAGCAGCCGATATTTCCACAACCCAAGAAATTCTCCATATTGAAGTAAAAAATATTCAATTCCTTTTGGAGCTCCCCAACGTCGTTGTAATTAGTGATGTTGATAAGGGGAAATCTCGATATTGTAAGACATGAATGAGACAAATCTATCTCAGGTTGTGACTCGTGGGAAAAGTGAATGGTGGAGTAAAGCATTCGAATTCACACAAAATGTTGAATGTAAAGCACCACAAACCTGCAATTCAACAACATGAGAACAATGCCAGAATTTGGTTCAGCCTTAGTTTGTAGCCTTTTGACATGGCGATTAACTTCCCTTTCTCTAATCAAATCCAACTGGTCCATAATGATCATAGGGTGAAATTTCCAAATGAGCTCGCCAAGACAAGAGGAGGTGGATTTTTTAAAAATCCCACAAATCAAAGATAAAAACACGCATGAGAAACGTCTTTGAATCTCTTAGGAAACTAAAAAAAGATACTGCCCCCAATCTTGGGGACCTTATACTAATTGGGAAGCTCATAGTAGAAGAATATTCATCTATCGATGTTGGAAACTTATCTAGGAATATTGGAGGGCATAGAAAGTCTCTAATTTCAAGAATAAACAAAGTTGTAGAAATCCATAATGTCATTTGCAAAGAGATTTATGGAACGAGTTCCAATGTATTTATAACCACTCCTGTAGAATATCAATCTAGCCAGATTCTCTACATATTTTTTCAAACAAATTTCATACTACCTACCATATGAGGGAATTATATCGTGTCTTCTCAAAATCACTCTGAAGATAACAGTACTTTATCAACTATAAGCCCTTGGATGCTCTGAGAACCTTGAGACACTCATTAACAAAAATGGTCGCCTTTTTCCACCTTACACAGTTGCGTATGTCTCCATTTATCCCCACAAGTTCCAAGAATACCCAAGTCTTGAATGTTAGTCACATATCCAGCTGGTTATCTTTCATTTCCTTCTCTACTCAGACGCAACTTAAACATGAGAAATTTACAGGGAAATTTATGGTTACAAATGTTAGCGGAAGACTTTTAGGAGAACGTGGGGCTAGTAGGAGCTCAAATTTGTGATAGTTCGATGGCTTTTGATTGGGTGCCAAATTGTAGGAGCACCGCAGAGTGTAGGTATAGGACTATCGAGAGCGTATAGGAGGCTGAGTCGAGACATTTCGAGGATAGGAAACAACGTTGAGATTACGTGTATGGGGGAAGAGTCGACTAGGAGTAGAGCTGTTATAGAAGGAGAGTAGATTATGAAGGGAAGAAGTTGCTCGTCATTGGATGTGGGAATTGTGGCATGGAACTCTACCTTGACCCCTTCAATCACAATGCAAAACCATTCATGGTTGTTAGAAATATTGTGCATATGTTGCCAAGAGAAATTTTTGGAGTATGGAGTATGGAGGGCCACAAGGCGAGGAATCCGGGGGACCATAGGAGTCGGTATGCTCGGTATAGGATCCTGCGTTACACTGAGTAGGAAAAATGCCCGATAGTTTCATGGAATAGAGAAACTCTCTAATATGTGTTTCTGCATTCGTTGGGATACATATTACTGTTGGAATATTAATTCCAACTTCCTGCACAGAACAGCGGGACGACAAAGTTAATTGGATGGGATGGAAATATAGCAAACACCAGCAAGAATTTAAGTTTGATTTGAATACTGGGAAAGGATAGCAATGGTAGTGGAAACCTCCAGTCCAGAAATTCATGCAATCTCAAACTAATCCACAACACCAACCAGCATTCAATTCTCTGCCAAACACATTGAATGCACAGCCAGCAAGCTCCATTCCGGAGTGGCAGCAGACTCGAGCAGCAAGGGGGAAGGAGAACCCCCGAAATGAGTGACGTCATCCATCTATGGACCCACCTCTTCAAAACTCAAAGTAATTCTAGGGGGATAAGGGAACTCACGGGAATGAACTCCAAGCAGCCCCTGGAAAGCTCAAAGGAATAAATTTTTTATTGTAATGTTTTTTAGACTTAGGATGTAGCAACCACATGACTGCAAACATAGAAATGTTTGAAAATCTTGATGAAGATGTTAAATCTGAGGTAACAACAGGAACTGATAGCAAGATCTCTATCAAGACAAAAGGCAGAGTTAGTATCCTGGCAAGAAATGGAGAACAGAAGTTTGTGCCAAATGTATATTATGTACCTGGCTTGAAATGTAATCTTTTGAGCTTTGGATAGCTCATTGACAAGGGATACAATGTGTTTTTTAAAAATGATGTGTGCAAAATCATGGACATACCTCCAAGCAAGAAAGTCATTGCAGAGGTGCAGATGACAAGCAATAGGATGTTTCCTCTCAAGCTCAGAGTAGACTTGAACGAAAGAAGAAATGTAGTAGTTGTAACACAAGAAGTCTTTCAAGAGGAAGTGAAAGATGAAGGCTGCTTATGGAACTTGAGATTTGGAAATCTCAATTTCGGAGGCCTGAACTTGTTGCATAGAAATGGAATGGTAAAGGGATTACCATTGATTGAGAAACCGAACAGCCTTTGTGAAGGCTTCATCTTGGGCAAACAACACAGAGAAAGATTTCCAGCAGGGAAGAGTATAAGGGCAAAGGCACCCTTAGAAATTTTCCACTCAAATTTGTGTGGATCAATGCAAATGCCATCTTTAGCTAGCAACAAATATATTTTGACATTCATAGAAGATTACACCAGAAATACATGGGTGTATTTCTTGAAATACAAGAGTGAAGTGTTTGAGAAATTATGTCATTTTAAGGTTCTTGCAGAGAATGAGAGTGTGCACAACATCAAAATGCTGAGAACTGACAGAGATGGAGAATACATCTCCAAAGATTTCCTACGTTTCTGTAGGGAGAATGGCATACACAAGCAGTTTACCACAAGGTACACACCTCAGCAAAATGGTGTTGCTGAAAGGAAGAATAAGACCATCATGGACATGGTCAGAAATATGTTGAAGGCAAAACATTTGCCAAATGAGTATTGGGTTGAAGCTGTAAATTGTGCAGTGTATATCTTGAATAGATGCCCAACCAAATTTGCCATGAAAAAAGTTCCGGAAGAAGCATGGAGTGGCATAAAGTAGCATGTCACCGACATGAAAGTTTTTGAATGTGTGGCATACGCACATGTCCCGGATCAATTGAGAAAGAAGCTTGACAGTAAGGGGGAGGAATGTATCTTTGTTAGACACAGTGATGAGTCTAAGGCATACAAACCCTATAATCCATCGACCAAGAAAACAATAATAAGCAGAGATGTGCAGTTTATGGAAGAATAATCTTGGGACAGAAGCGTAAAGAAAACAGTGAATATGAAGACATTTGTGTCTCACGAAGAAGAAGAGGAATGGATAGAGGAAAATAATCCCTCCACAGTGGCTCCTCCTCCACCACCGCAAGCACAACAAACCACACCACAAGATGGAAATAGAATAGCCTTGAGAAATCAAGGAAGTGCTTCTTCAAGCACACCACAGGGAACTGAAACTCCATCGAGTTCAAGTGGAACTCCAAGTACACCAAGAAGACCGAGATTCATAAATCTGAGTGAGATTTATGAACAAGGAGAGGTAAATTTTAATGCATGTATAAACTCTTTATTTTCTTTATATTGTCATGTTGATGACCCAATTCATTTTCAGGAAGCTGTAAAATAAGAAAATTGGATTGAAGCAATGAACGAAGAGATTGGTTCAATAGAAAAAAGTAATACATGGGAGTTAGTGGACCTCCCTAAAGCTAAAGAAGTGATTGGAGTAAAATGGGTCTATAAGACCAAGCGAAATTTTGAAGGCAAGATTGAAAGGCACAAAGAAAGACTTGTTTTCAAAGGCTACAAGCATCAACAAGGAAGAGACTATGAAGAAGCCTTTGCACCAGTTGCAAGGATGGAAACAGTAAGAACAATGCTATCCATAGTAGCACAACAGAAATGGAAGGTTTACCAAATGGATGTGAAATCTGAATTCCTGAATGGAGTATTGAGAGAAGAGGTATATGTTGAACAACCTCCAGGCTATGAGATTGAAGGCCAAGAGCACAAAGTATGCAAGCTGAAGAAAGCTCTTTATGGGTTGAAGCAAGCTCCAAGAGCATGGTACAACAGAATAGATGCTTACCTGACAGAAAATGGATTTGAGAAATTTGATGGAGAACCAACACTCTACATAAAAGAAAATGATGGTAAGATACTTATTGTTGTTTTATATGTAGATGATTTAATATTTAATGGCAATGAAGTTTCTCACATTGCTGATTTTAAAGCATTCAGAAAGAGTGAATTTGAAATGACTGATTTGGGTTTTCTAAGATATTTTCTTGGAATTGAAGTAGAGAAAAATGAAAATGGGATTTTTATTTCCCAAGCAAAATATCTTGAAGAAGTGTTGAAAAGATTCAACATGTAGAACAGCAAGGCAGCTATAACTCCAACTGTTATGGGGTTAAAATTAAGCAAAGAAGAAAGCAGCAAGGATTTTAATCCTAGATCGTACAAGAGCATAGTTGGAAGCCTCATATATTTCACTGCAACTAGGTCGGATATTATGCACGTTGTAAGTTTAATCTCCAAATTTATGGAAAGACCAAAGGAGACTCATTTGCAAGCAACCAAGAGAATTCTTAGGTATGTGAATGGAACAAAGGGGTATGGTATTTTATACTCCCCATCTGAAAATTTTAAATTGACTAGTTACATAGACAATGATTGGGTTGGAAGTGTAGATGATAGGAAGAGCACATCTGGATATGTGTTTCATCTGGGATCGGGATTCGTTTCATGGGCTTTCAAGAAGCAACCAATAGTTGCTTTATCAACATCAAAGGTATACTATGTGGTAGCCATAGCAGCAGCATACCAAGCAGTATGGATGAGAAGAATGCTCAGAGATTTATGTCATGAGCAAGAAAAAGGAACAATAATTTATTGTGATAACATCTCAGCAATATCTTTATCAAATAATTATGTCTTCCATAAGAGAACAAAGCATATTGATGCTAAATTTCATTTTATACGTGAACTGGTTAATAATGGTGAAATTGTTTCGTAGCACTGCAGGACAGAGGAACAATTTGTTGATATATTGACAAAACCATTAACGCAGAAAAGTTTTAATTATTTAAGGAAATGTCTTGGTATGCAAGAAAACCCAGCAGTTGAAATTAAGGGGGAGTGTTGGAATATTAATTCCAACTACCCGCACAGAATAGTAGGATGACAAAGTTAATTTGATGGGATGGAAAGACAGCAAACACCGACAAGAATTTAAGTCTGATTTGAATACTAAGAAAGGACAACAATGGCGATGGAAACCTCTAGTCCAGAACTTCATGCAATCTTGAACTGATCCACAACAACAACCAGCATTCAATTCTCTACCAAAACACATTGAATGCATAGCCAGCAAGCTCCATTCCGGAGGTGCAGCAGAGTCGAGCAGCAAGGGGGAAGGAGAACCCCCTAAATGAGTAACATCATCCATCTGTGGACCCACCTCTTCAAAACTCAAAGTAATTCCGGGGGGGTAAGGGAACTCACGAGAATGAACTCCTAGCAGCCCCCAGAAAGCTCAAAGGAATAAATTTTTTATTGTAATGTTTTATTTATTTATTTACAGCATATGTTTTATTTTTACCATGGGTTAATTTTATTTTAACACGATACATTTGGTTTTTAACTTTGGTTATATATATTATAAATATGAGATATTTATAATATTTAATATTTTAATGTTTCATATATATATGCCGTGAGTGTATTGTATTGAGTTAGTTGTGTATTGTAATTTTCCCTAAGGTTGAAAAATGATAGAGAGACAAAAATTGAAGTGCTGTGTTTGCAGCAGCCAGTGTTTTAGTTGTAAAATCCAGAATTGTAGTTCTGAGGAAGGAAGACTTGTTTTGTAACCATTCAAGTTTATCTTAATGAAATAGAATCTATATTTCATCTCTCTCTGTGTCTGGAATTTTTTTTTAATTAAATCTCTGTGTTGAGTTGAGGAATTTTATTTCCTCTATATGTTAAGGAATTGTTCAGAAATTCCAACAATTACACGTACAAAGATATGTAATAGGGGCAGAGAAAAAACCGTTGAGTGAATGTAGGACCGGAGGACTATAGGTCTGAAAAATTCGAGAGAGGAGTTACAGCAAAGTATAGCGAATAAACCTTCGGGAAATAAATTTTGCTAAGAGCTTAGTGGAACAATGCACAGTAAGGAATAGGCATGTTTGAGCTATCAATACAGTCACAGTGAGAGGAGTACAAAGAAATCGTCGTGCAACGAACAATAGCACATAAAATGTTCTTCCACTAATGGAAAAATGCCAGGGCAGCAGATGGTAGGGACAAGAAGGTAGGGATGCTACTACAAGACTTGAAAATGTTAGGTCTGAAGGGCTGGAAAAAGGCAAACAAACAAAGATATAAAATTAGGCTGGGTCAGAAAATCACTGACTTATAATAATCAGGCACAATAGGATTACATCTATGATCCAGGTCGATATCGGTGACCACCCACCTATTATACTTGGACCCCACCATCGTTTGTTTCAGTGTTTCAGTTTCAGTACAATTTACTATTTTTAGCCGTTTTTTTGGTCCTGAACTTCCGGAGCCGTTTTGAGGCCCTAGACAACGTTTTTTGGGAAAATCAGGAGAAACATAGAGGTTCTTTTGATGTTTCTCACTCAAAGGTTTGTATTTCTCAGATATATATTTCTAAAAAGTTATTGAGTGTGTCAAACGAAGATCATATGCCAAAGTTACGTCCCGAGAAAGTTGATGTACCAATTTACCTAAACGGGGCATATAGTTTTGGCGCTTCATCTCCTAAGGTTAGGTTTTTGGATGTTTAGAGTTTTCCATTACTTCTCAACAATAAGTAGGCCCTCGAGCCTCATTGTAACACAATTCAAAGGTCTATAGCCACCACATCTCTTCTCAGAGATAATATAGCAGTGCCCTAGCTAGCTTATTTTCACTATGTCTTTAAGCATATTTCTATTATTTGATATTAATGAAATAAAGTATTATCTCCGATGCATCTCTGTTTTTATGCCTATTTTGTATTTTATTGCGTTCTTTCATAAATACAGATCAATGGTATCATAATGGTCTTCTCTTTCTCTATTTTTCTTTGCATGTCCCCAACGAGGTCAGGGTATAATGAGTTAGGGCTCGATCTGGTTTAACCCTTGCAAGATTAGCCTCGCAAACCCCGACAACCTCCCATGGCGAAAGAAAAGAAAGATGAAGGAGAAGGATATCCTATCAACTTATTGCTCTAGGAGGCCCTTGAGAAACAAAGGAACACGATGATGGATAACTTTTCCCAGATCCTTTAATGACTTCCCACCGACGACACATATGCATCTAGAAGCCACTCTGGAGGCACCACTCCTTTCAAGATACAGGTCAACTTCGACATCCCTGTATTTGAAGGCCAGATAGATGTAGACATCATAGATATATGGTTTAAATTTCTAGAAATTTACTTCTCAATCCATGATTTCTCCGACCGATAAAATATTACATTTTCACTCCTCAAAGTCGCCCCCCATGTCAAAGACTAGTGGGAAACCTACTCTGAGAAAAAGGACGAGAGGGAACCCTCTCCGTTCTCAGTTGCACGCACTTGGAATTTGTTCTAATATGGCATCAAGGAAAAATATTACGGACCATGCTACGGTAGCAAAGGGATCTATGAGGACATGTATATCCAATGGACCATGCTACGGTAGCAAAGGGATCAAGATCTGCACGAACTGACAAATTTGTTCCATACCCTGTGCACAAAGTTGGGTATTAAATATTAAGAGAGACATTTGGTCCTCAAGTACTGTAGTTATTTTCATATATACATTTATGAGGAAATGGAGTTCCTCGACATTACCTCGCTTGGCACAACATATCACTATGCTGCCAAGATCGAGCAGAAATTTCAGTAGAAGAAGAAAGACTTTGGATTCGCGAATCTAAAGTCAGGGAAAGGCACCCCTCAACTTTAGAAAAGGGGGGAAAACCAGAGTGGGGAAACTTCGAAGAACACCATAAATCCAAATAAGGACACAGGGAAGTGGTGTGAATTTCACAACAGCCCCACTCACAACACAAATGAGTGTCGGGACAAACAATCGCTATTGGTCGAACTGAAGGCACCTGAATAAGATGCATGTTCTGATCCTGAGTTAGAACCAAAAAAGGGTGAATTAAAAGGGAAGTAGATCATTGATGCAGATGCCAATTACATTGCTGCCACCACCAAAATCTAGAGGGAGGATATCAAGGATCCGTAGGAAGGGGAGTGCCTCTTCCATTCACAGATGTAGGTGAAGGGTTCTCCATTGCAATTCATTTTTTATAGCGGAAGCTAAAAGAACATCATTTCAGTGGAGGTCGTGAAGTGGCTCAACCTACAGACCACAAAACACCCACAACCATATACCATTGGGTGGCTTCACCAAGGAAGAGATCTCTGTGTCTTCCAACAGTGCCGCCTTCCGTACAACATCAAGCCATTCACAGATGAGGTACTGTGTGATGTTGCTCCTCTTGATCTGTCTGATGTATTATTGGGTCAACCATACTTGTGGAAGAAACATGATGTGTATGAGTCTAGGCCTCATTCTATTGTTATTAATTTGGGAAATAAATTGTACAGGATACCGAAGGTAGTACCGTCTCCTGCCATCCCTTTGACTACTGTAAAACAACATAGTAAGATTGTTTCCCAAACCAGGAAATTTATTTTCATTATAATTTTCCCATTGGGCAAGAGTAATATTGTGGCCACAACCTATAAATAGGGCTCCCCAACATGACAACAGTAGATGGACAAATTCATGGAGGAATACAAGGAAATTTTCTTCTCACCCATAGAGGTTCCTCTACATTGTCAAGTCAAGCACTCCATTGATCTAACCCCTGATGCACCGTTGCCTGATGTTACCATACCTCATGCAACCACATAGAAAGAATCCACACATGTATTTTCTGAGGCTAATAAAGCAACCAAATTTATTGAATGCATCCATCACGTCCGCTAGTAGGTCCACGACAACTTGGAGAAATGCACTGGCAAGTACAAGCAGTGCCATGATCAGCATCAGGTGCCACACAAATTCCAGGTGGGAAAAAAATTGTGGCTAAATTTTCAGAAGTATTTCCTCACTAGACCCAACCGCAAGCTTCACGTGCTCCAATATGGGTCATACACCATCACCAAGGCAAGTGGCTCACTAGGGACCAAGTTCAGCAGAATTTTCCTCATCTCATGGAGGAACTCAACGCAATGGGGATCATTGCTTCCTAAGGGGGGAGGAATGATCCAAGTGGATATTTGTGTCCACCCACCTATTCCAATTGGACCCCCACCATCATTTCTTTCATTTTTTCAGTTTCAACACAATTTACTATTTCTAGCAATTTTTTGGGTCATGAACTTCTGGAGCCATTTTGAGGCCCTAAACGACATTTTTTTGGAAACCTGGGAGAAACATGGAATTTCCTTTGATGTTTCTCACTCAAAGGTTTTAGTCCTCAGATAGATATTTCTAACGAGGTATTGAGCACGTCAAACAGAGATCATATTCCAAAGTTATGTCCCGAGGAAGTTGATGTACCAATTTACCCAAATGGGGCCCATAGTTTTGGTGCTTCATCTCCTAGGGTTATTTTTTTGGATGTTTAGGGCTTTCCATTGTTTCTAAAAAATAAATATGCCCTCAAGCCTCATTGTAACAAATTTCAGAGGCATGTAGCCACCACAACTCTTCTCAGAGATAAGCTAGCAACGCTCTAGCTAGTTTATTTTCTTTATGTCTGTAACCATATTTTTGTTATTTGATATTAATGAAATGAAGAATTATTTTCACTGCATCTTTGTGTTTATGTCTATTTCTTTATTTTATTGTGTTGCTGCATAAACCGTCGTGCAACGACCAGTAGCACAGAAAAGGTTCTTTCACTAATGGATAGATGCCAGGGAAGTGTATGGCAAGGAGAGGAAGGTAGGGCTACTACTACAAGACTTGAAAATCTCAGATCTGATGGGCTAGAAAAAGGAAGAAAAACAGAGATATAAAATTAGGTTGGGTCATAAAATCACTGACTCACAATAATCAAGCACGGTAGGATTACACCTGCACCTCTGATACCATCTTAAGCACACGCATGGTATGCACAAAAGATTAAGTATAAACATGAGATTGCATCTATTATTCATAGTGATACATATTTATAGTACTTTGGAGTGACCCTTGGATTCCATATTCCAGGGTCTCTTGGACTACTTTGATAGTTTGCCTTCCACACTAACCCTAGGAGGATTAGGTGTCCAACAATGACTAGTGTTTTGTGCATCTTAACAATGCTATAGATAATTGGAAGATGTTGGGTAGGTGGGTTACCTCACTATTATTACACGAAGGTTTATTGAATACCATAAACCACCTATACATCAATTTCTCTAGAAATGTTTGGTATGTGCACCAATCCATACAAGTGAGTTTTTTACTGACTAGTAAAGTTTGGTTGTTTCTTAGGTGAACAAAAAATGCAACAAATATTGTTTAATAATATTGGGGTCTATAATTTGGTTTTTCTTTAGACCATTTCTATAGTGTTGATACATTCTAGCCCTATAATTAGAAATATTGGTTAACTGGATTTGCGCAATGGAGATGGTTTGTACAATCTATTTTAATGAATTTGCAAGAGACACTCATAGCAACTCTTAGTACTTTTGTGATCAGGTATCACAGAATTCAAAGTAGCTAAGGATGCATCACTTTCATCATTTATATTTATTGGTTCTTGTTTTAGGTTTCGTCGTTCTAAATTTTTGTTTGGTGATGGTGGCGTTGGGTTATGATTAAGTTCCATATTAACCAATTTCCCTGGAATTTAAAGCCAATTTAAATTATATATATATATATATATATATATGCTACTCATGGGGGATGTTGGGGTTCACATGTTTTGGCTAGATTGGCAAGACCAAAAGATGAGACAACATCCGAACCACTTTCAAACCTCAGGATCTAGCCCTCCTGGGTCCAGAGAGGGATCTCTCTATATGAGCAAAGGTTTTTGTCTTTGAAGCTCAGTGTTTAAGATATAGGCTAGTTATAAGGCTCGGGGTTTGTTTGTTTGTTGTATGTTTGGTTGTTGGGAACCAGGAAAGAAAGGTTCGATATGAGACAAGGTTGAGCAAAGAGGATTCTAGGGCAAAGGAGATGTAATTCAGAGAACATTCAAAACCATTGGGAAATGGAGTCAGGAAAGGGTTTACTTGCTATTCAATGTGTAGGCTTTCAGTTGGGCTAGTCATCTAAAGCATTGGATCTTAAAGATGATAGTGTGGCATGACATGGTAAGAGAGGAGGAAAAAATAAAGATTTAGGACAAAAAGTTAAAGACCTGAGATCAGAGAGAGACTTTGAACTCTCAATGCTTCGGCCTCCAGCTTGAGGGATCTTAGAAAGGTTCAATTAATTGAAAAGGATCCTAGTGAGACAGAGACGGAGCTCTAGACCTCCCAGTGTTCCCAATTCGTTCGATTAAATCCTAAAAAGAACATCTAATAACAGATTCATTAATTCATACATCACCTAGCAGGCAATGACATCCACTAAATTGGTTAAATTAATAGAAATCGACCTTTAGATAACACATTTAGTAGAAAAAATTGAAGGCAAGGAGAGAAAAAACATAGGGTACCTAACAAGGGTAAAATCCTCTATCAGTTTTCTGATGCGAGCAAGTAGAAATGAAATGAAATGAACTGCAAGTTAAAAACAGACACAGAGATAGAAAAACATCACTGCTGCTTTAGATCAGGATCCAAAGAAATGTGCTTGTCATATTAAAGAGCAACACCAGCCAAGTACAACATTACCAATAGCTGGATATTCAGTCTAAAAACATCTTCTTCAGCCTATCTTACAACTTTACACAGAGACTATGTCTCAAAAGAAACAGCTTGTAATTCTCTGATAACCGATCAACAACCTTTACAATGTTTCTTCATGAAAATTTATAGCTGAAGAGGAGCAGAGGGGGTAGGTGAGAAACTAAATGTAGCATTAAAATTCAGAAGAGGAAGAGGGCCGAGGCCCTATTCTGTTTAAATTCTGGGCATTTATCTCTGGTACTCTTTGGATGAAAGAGTGGTCTTCATCAGGCTGCAATTTACTCCAGGTATGTCTTTGATGTACTTGTTGTAGCAGTCTGTAGAACTTTGGTGATCTAAAAAAAGCAAAATAATGGTTTCAGGTCTGCCATACTGTGTAACAAAGGCACTGATATCATAGGACTGTTATCAGGGGGAAAAAATTCTCATGGACACAACGTAAACTGAAAGCAGATGAGTACTGTGTCCTTTTTAGGAGGAAACATTCTGCTGATGTGAACACCCTGAGGATACGATCTTCTGTGCATAGGACCTTCTGAGTGATCCACGGGGGTTCCGATCTGGTACTCTGCCTTTAAATACATGGATTAAGGCTCAAAAATCTTCGATTACATGCCTAAAACGCTCTGTTTTCCCACTGATACTCTTTGTCGCTTCTACATTTGCCTCTGACTGCGAAATATTTGCTTTAATGACGCTGGAGAGGTTTTGCAGAGTTTTAACCCTGTCCTTTGATGATATTTATGTCGTAGCACCTTTCCCAAACCTTTCTCCATAATTTCAGCTCCTGAAAATGGTCCTTTCATGTGTTCTCTGTCATTGTAATAGAGACTGAATCATGGCGGTTTTTCGCCGCCTGTAAACCTACAAAACATGCAAACAAGTTAAGAGAACCATGCATGGAAGGGGTGGATGCGGCGAGGATGATGAGGATGACTATGAAGACTGGTGTAATGGTGGAACAGGGCAAGATCATGATGGAAAATGTAGCACATAGTGGAATATGGTCACGGTGAAAGTTGGCGGAACGTAGAAGATTTAAATGCGAAGACTCGACACTTTGACCTTCGAACAAAATATAAAGGGGATGAATGGACATGTGACGAAAACACGTGGAATGGTGACGTGGCGGGACCTGGTCAAATGCGGGACAGGTGTTAAATCTGGACTATCCGATCTCAGGAGGAGATCGACAGTGGGAAACGTATCGGAGGGCGACAGATGGTGGTCCAGGAGTACGGATTGCCTTGGTTAACTCCCGCGCAATTTCGTGGCACGACTGCCATCGGATGGATGGTCGTAGATCGGACGGTGTATAGCGATATCGCGGCGGATCTGCTGCCAAACTTTAATGCGCGATGGGGGGGCAGTTTTTGAACAGTCCGCGGGACACGCGTTAGGCAGTGAGTGGAATCACTGTCAAATGGGAAAATACCGCTCACCCTCCAACGGTGGTGCGATAGAAACTGACGGTTTTTGAACAGTGCCCAGTGCGGGGACCCCCGAGGTGGGTGAACTTATGACCGTTGATTTGTGGGCTAACGGACGGTGGATACTGTGGAGACCATGGGCGCGGCGCTGATCCGCGACGACTATCCGATCTAAACAGATCGACGGCCAGAAACACTCCTTGGCGCTGGGTCACGTGGTGGAAAAGGGTGAGGGGGCTAGGGCCGAAAGGTGCTAAGCCCACATAATGTGGAAAATGGGTTTTTTGGCCCATTTTTAGTGCATTCTGAGGCCAATAAAAGGTAACGATAGAGGAAAAAAGGGGAAAATAGGAAAAACAAGGGGTATGTGTGGGATTTATAGGGGATTTTGGGAGGATTTAGAGGGTAAGAGGGGAATCTTGACAAGGGGGAAAAAAGGGTTAAAATGGGGCATTCTGCAGGGATACAAGGGGAAAATGTAGGCCTTTTGTAGCACAATTTTTTGTAATAAGTGAGACCCTTTGGATGGATACATCAGTTAGGATATTTACAAAGGCAGTGGACACTCAGAGGCTTCAAGGATGATTTGTTTTCAAGAGAAATGCATTCCTTGAAGGCTCATAAAACAAATTAGCTCCTTGATTGCTTGTCAAGGAATTTATAGGGGGCTAACAGTGGCTCCACATGGGGATGGCTTCTTCTTGAAGGAGTCAAGAATCCAGAAAATGATCTTTGGTGTAGGCCAGATGCCTGCTGCTTGAGCCACCTTTCTTCTTGGATTTTCAACTGCCACAATTGTGAAGACATCAGTTTAGCAAAAAAAATTTCCCAAACCATCTACCTACCAATCCTACAATCCTACCATTTTCTCTTCTAGGGTGTGTTTGAAATAGCGGACCCTTCACATCATTTTTATTTTTTACAAACGGAAAATAAACCTATTCTAGTTCTACCCTTATTACTCCATGAGACCAAATTAAACTGTTGGCCTCACATGTTTCTCTACCTAATCTAACATCTGCTGGGATTAAACTGTCTAGCATATTTCTTCTCTACATTCTACAACAGAAATTTAAAAATAGTCAAAATAGGATTAGATAGTCTAGTTTGCTGTGGATCTAAGGCATAAAGACAGTTGCACATGGACAAAAACTTGCAGAAAACTGAAAACAAAACTTTGAAGGCTCGAAATCTGAAGTTTGAAGCATCCTTCTTCTTCTTTTTGTGACTCAAGTTTTCAGCCTGTTAGAGTCACTTTCTTTTCTTCCTTTCAGCTCTGATTTTGGGCTTGTTGAGCTGATTCTTCTTTCTTCCTTGCTGGTCTAGGTTTTGGGCATGTTTGAACCAGCTATCTTTACTTTCTTTGGCTCAAGTTTTGATCATATTAGAGCCAATATTTTGCACTTCAGAGGTTCATGTTTTGAGCATGTCTGAACCCATCCTTTCTCTGTGTTTTTTTTTTGAAACATTTTCTCTTTTTCTTGAAAACAAAACACTGCAATGGTATGTACAATGGAAATGGAAACTGGAAAATGGAAATCAACAGAAGTAGTGTTTGAGCATCCTGCCATTGACAGGACCCCCAAACAGCTCTGTACCATCTATTTCTTGTAGAAAAAATGCATTCGGACCCACAGTGGCCTAGATGATGTATGGACCTTGCCACAAACTGTCAAACTTGTCGTGCTTTCCTTTGTCCTCTCTCCTTGAGTCCCACTTCAGAACTTTATCTCCAATTTTGAAATCAACAGCCTTGGTTCTTTTTTCAAACAACTTATTTATATTTTCCTGAACCTTCATAGCTCTGTTATAGACCTCTTCCCTTGTTTGCTGGAGATGGATTGTTTGGTTTATCCTCCTTACCATGCTATCTCCTTCTGTTTGTATCTCTTGGACAAGTTTGATCGCTGGTACTCCAAGGCTGGTAGGAAACACTACTTCTGTCCCATACACAAGCTGATAGGGTGACATGCCAATGGACTTCTTTGTTGTAAGCCTGTTAGCCCACAGGGCATGCAATAACTTGTTATGCCATGAACTTTTTGTTCTCTTCCAGCAGCTTTTTGATGATGGCCACCAGGCTCTTGTTTGATGATTTAGCTAAGCCATTACCTCGTGGGTAATAGGCAGTTGAATGACCGAGTGCTATTTGATACCTGTGACAAAAATCAACCATTTTCTTGGATCCAAAAGCAGCAGCATTATCAGCGATTATTTTTCTTGGGAAACCAAACCGAGAGAGGATATGGCCTTCTCGGAACCTAATGATGACTTAATCAGTGGAATTCCTAGTAGGTGTTGAGCCCCAAGATTGTTCTTTCTTCCATCATACTTCACTCCATTTTATTTTTTCCATTGTTATCCCAAGCTCAAATGATCAATGAAATTAGTTAAAATTACTTTAAGAATGAATATCATGGCTAACTTGCTAATTTTTGTGATTTTGTCATTGTAATGCATTTTGAACTGAAACTAGCTACAGAATGCAGACATTCCGTAGCTAGTTTCCAATTCTGCAGCTGTCTTCACGTTCAAGCATGTTCCAGGTGTCCCCTCAGGAAAATCCACACATGGGTATATTCCACATCATGTCCTCAGCGTTTGTTGCTCACCATGAAGAATGAATGGAATTCTGGACGTGGTTTTGTACATGGGAACTCACACAAGGAGGCAGACTCCTAATAGGACAAGGACAGTCCAGATGTCCTTTGTCACTTTACGCGGCCATATTTAGAGTTCTAGTACGATTTTGATATGAAAAGACAATGATCCCCGTTTGTCTCAAGTTCTGTTATGAAGATTTGTTATAAATGTACTCGGGAAACCGAGAGACAAGTTCTAGATTTTGATTAGATTTCGTGGATTGACTACTATATATATGAAGACCGAGGACACTCTGTTTTAATTTATTTTCCTTTAATGAAGAAAATAGCATTTCTCTGAACGCGTTGATTTGATATTGAGTTAGATTTCATGCTACTCTGGTGGTAGAGGGCCACTGCCTCCTGAGCGGCTTTACTTTCGCAATTTAGATAAGTATCTTAGTTCGTTTTCAAGTTTTTGAAGTTTGCGTTCATAGTTAATTTCATTATTCATTATAGCTATACTTGTTCTAAGAAACTCTTCCAAAAGATCATTATAATGAATGAGAAATGGCTGTAGTGTTATAGATTTTATTTGCAATTCCTTTCGTTCATTATCACAGTTAAACTTACTCTAGTAAACTCTTCCAAAGTATCATTATGATGAATAAGGTATAACTGTGATACTGTAGGATTCAGTTGTTTGTTTACACTAATTAGCATAGCTAATCTTACTCTTAAAAGCTCTTCCAAAACATCATAACAATGAGTAGGAAATAGCTGTGATGTCTTAGTTTTTAATTGTATTTGCTTTCAGTTTTCATGTTTGCATTCAAATGCATTGAATTGTACAGCCAGGATTGTTCTAACAAGCTCTTCCAAAATACAATTCATGATGAACGAAATAGGCTGTAGAATCCCATAGATTAATTGCATGATAACTTAGTTAGGGCACTCCAGAGGAAAATTGCATTTAATTCATGCTCTGTTATTTCGTTTCAAGTTTGATAATGGCTTTTTAATTTAGCACTGATCACTGTAGACTAGTAGCATCCGAGTTCAGTTCCAGCTTAGCTCACTGTATTTACATTCCAAGATTAGTTGCCATCCATTGCATTAGTTGTTAAACTTAAATACCACGGTCTTCATTATTTACAAAACTTCTTTTGTTCTAAACCTATATTAACTCATAATCATCTGGACAGAAGATAGTATCATTATAAGGCCTGGAGTACTTTTGCAACCTTTTTACCATTTCACAAACAAGCCTTTCCTCAAAAGACTATTCTAAAAGGAAATCTATAACTTTTGAGTGAGATTTAGTGGTGTTAAACTAAGTTGCAGAACAGAATTAGGAGCTAGTTTTAGAGTAGAGATCTTATGATGTTACAAATGTTCTTTTCCAAATATGTTTCAACAAACCTTTAATCATGGATGAGATGTTGTATCATTATAAGTTGATTGTTTAATTGTTTAGTTAGGAGAATTTTTACACTTAGCTGCCCATTTCTCAAGCTCTTCCAAAATATCTTTAATGAAAGAATTGGACAGGTTAAGTTCATGTTGTGATTTATTTTCTTGAAGTCATTATCAAGCTTTGTATTTTGCTAAGTCATAGTTTAGGTTTCGTTCTGTCTTAGTATTTTCATTTGTCATTTGTCATCAACAAATTAAGCTTCACTCTATTTTTAACCAGTAGCTTCTTTCCACCAGTATTTAGTTCTTTCCCTTGTGAACATAAAACCATAAAAAGACCAAAAACATCATAAAACACTAGAAACAACGCAGTAAGAAACAAACACCTAGGCACATACAGTGCACCACACTTCAGCAGTTTACTAACCCTGGTTGACAATTAAATGAACTCAATTTAGGAGACTAGGTTGAGCACAAACATTTTGTCGCTGTTGCCAGGGAAGTGAAAACTAGGTAACCTTTGTTTCTTAACTCCCAAAAACAATGATATGCGTAGAGAGAGAGACTCAAGGGGTAGATTCATAAGAAGCAGAAGCAGAAGTTTGATTCCTAGAAGACCACTTGTTTCACCTAGACCAAGAGCTACTACACCTTCAACTCAGACCCACATTCCATCCTTTACTGATCCTAGACTTCTAGAAGACCTAAGATCAGATATTCCATTAGAGAGACCTTCCACTTCATCCATTGAACCTATCTTAGAAGAAGATTCAAGGACTCCTGTTAGGGACACAAACTTTTCCACTTCTACAGAAGAATCAACCATGGCAGAAGAAGGGGGAGGAGGAGTCTTTAATGGAGAACACACATTATTTGGAGGGGGTAGAGGTAGAGTTAGAGGAGAAGGAGGTAGAGGTGCAGAAGGAGAAGGAGGTAGAGGAAGAGGTAGAAGAGAAATGGAAAGCTCTTTTGGGTTCCCTATAATAGATGAAGAAACCAATACAACCATGAAAAACATTTTACCCTCTGTCCTTCCAAACTTCTATGGACTTAAAAATGAAGATCCTGAAACCTTCCTATTTGAATTTGAAATCCTGTGTAGAACTTATGACTACTTACAAGATGCTCAAAAACTTAAACTATTTCCTTCAACATTGAAAGGAGCAACATTGAAGTGGTTTATGAGTTTGATCAATAGTTCTATTAGGACATGGGAAGACATGAAACAAGCATTTCTAGAGAGGTATTTGGATTATTGTATGCCGATAAATCATAAGGAAGAAGTGTTTAAGATGTTACAAAAAGAATATGAAAACTTGGAAGATTTGTTGGAGAGATTTCATTACAACATCAAAAGAGCAAAAATGGAAAACTTAGATCAAGACACCTTAAAAGCTCTTTTGTTGAAAAAAATTAGGGATGAATGGTTGGATATCCTTAACATGATGGGAAAATGGGATATATCACAGCTCACATTACCTGAAATATCTGAGTTATTTATCAACTTTCAAGAGGGAAATCTAAAACTGTAAAAGGTCCAAGAGATCCTGCTCTTGCAAGGGCAAGTAAGTCTGCCTCTGGGATAGTAAGAAGGTCAGAAATAGGACATATGCTTGATGATTTCAAATCTGACATATTAGGGAGTCTTAGTGAACAAATAAACACCCTTAAATTACAAAACAAGCAAAAAGCCGAATCTGATGCCTTAGCAATCTTTTGTCCCAAATGTAGAAAGAAACATGCCTTGAGAGAGTGCCCTTTGGATGTAAAATTTGTAGAGACCTATTTCATTTGTTCTGAAAAACATGAGACCAAGAATTGTCCTTCCCTTCCTGGTCTCAAAGCTGTCTTTCAAGAGGAAACTCCTACAAATTCCACAGAATCTCTCAATTTTGTCTCTAGAAGGCCTTGGCAAGGACCTCAAACACAAGGATTCCATGATCAAATGTATAACCAACCTCCACCTTGGAATTCTTGGCAGAAACCTTGGCCTCAATTTCAAAATCAATCTCAAGCTTGGGCACAAGGAGGACAAAGTCCCTATGGAAGATACTCTCAGTACTATCAATATCCACCATCCTATCCACCATACCCACATTTTTCTCCTCAAAATACTCAACAAAATTTTCAACAAAATCCTCAACAACATCATCAGAACCTACCACATCAAAATCAACCACTTCCATTACCATTTCCTCAAAAATCAAATCAATTGCCTGCTCAACCCATACCAAACCCCAACAATAAAAATCCTCATAACACATACATGATAGAAGGCCAACAGTTTCCAACTTATTTAATTACTCCTTTAGACCTTAGTGATGTTCAACTTAGGTCTAGAAGAATACTTGAAAAGAGGAAACCTTCTGTGATCATACAAGAACAAGATAACTCTGAGGAAGAATCTCTACGGGTGAATAAAAGTCTTGAGGAAGACACATCCTTTCAAGACCCAAACACTGAAAAATTAAAGCAAAAAGAACCAATGATTTCAACTCCTGTATTGGAATAGCCATCAACATCTACTTCTACACCTCCCTTTCCAGAAAGATTACAAATTGATAGAGGTGTAGAAAAACAAATTATGGTGCCTAATTATGATTTCCTAGATGAGCTGAGAAATGTTTGCATTAAGATTCCATTATTACAAGCCATCAAGGAAATTCCAATTTTAGCCAAAACAATAAAGGAGTTGAGCATGAAGAAAACAAGAAAAGAATAAGAGAGACAAAGAAAATTCAACTGGCAGGAAAAATAGCAGACATTATGATGGGTAAGATTGCTATTCCAAAGTATCTAGACCCAGGATATCCAGTTGTTAAAATTCACATCAATGGAATTGAAATCCAAAACACACTCATTGACTTAGGAGCAGCAATCAATATCATGAGTAGACAAATCATGGATAAACTGAAACTTCCTAATCTTCTCTTTACACCCACATTATTACAATTAGCAGACAGGTCTGTGATCAAACCTGATGGGGTAATAGAAGACATTCCAATGTCCCTAGATTCTTGGGAGTACCCTGTGGATTTCATGATCCTAACTCCTAAGAATAATCTAGGAGGACATCCTGTTATATTAGGAAGACCTTGGTTGGCTACAGCTGATGCTTTTATTAGTTGTAGATCCGGTGATATGTACATCTCTGATGGTAGTTCAAATAAGAAATTCACTTTGTATCCTCCAGCTAGGACAATTACAGATTTAGATGATACTCAATGGATAGAGGATGAAGAAGACTTACAACCTCTCTTCACAATTTCAGAAATTAGTGAAGATAATCAAATTCTGAATACTCTAGAAAACTTTGAATCCCTTTCAGAATACAAACATGAACCATTTCAAGAGGGATCCAACATTGAGTTTTTGTCATCAAGACAGATGTCTCTTCATTCTATGGATAAATTTGGCAGCTCTACAAGTGAGATATTTCCAGGCAAAACTTTGAACATAAACAAGAACCTAGAAAAATCTCAACAAGAAGAGTTAGTCAAGGTATTATAGAGACATTATTTTGCATATGCATGGGAGTACACTGACATGAAAGGGATAAGCCCCAAGACTTGCACTCATCACATCTATATAGAGGAAAATTGTAAACCAATCAGACAACCTCAAAGACGGATGAATCCAAATCTTAGGGAGATTGTTAAAGAAGAATTGCAAAAATTGTTAAATGTCAACTTCATCTATCCCATTTTAGATAGTCAGTGGGTTTCTCCTTTGGTAATTGTGCCAAAGAAAAATGGTAAATGGAGGGTATGTATTGACTACCGGGAATTAAACAAAGCTACTCTTAAAGATCATTTTCCCCTACCTTTCATAGATCAGGTGTTAGATACATTAGCCGGCAAAAAGTACTTCTCATTCCTAGATGGGCTTAGTGGCTACAATCAAATCCAAGTAGCACTTAGATCGGAAGGACAAACCACATTTACCCTATCCTTGGGGTACTCATGCTTACCGAGTATTTCCATTTGGATTATGCAATGCACCCGCAACATTCCAAAGGGCGCTTTTTTAGGAATTTTTTCAGATCTAATACATGATTGTGTAGAGGTATATATGGATGATTTCACAAATTTATGGAAACACATTTGAAGAAGCCTTAGCAAACTTGGAAAAAGTTTTAAAGAGATGTCAAGAAGCAAATATTTCACTTAGTCATGAGAAATGTTTTATGATGTTTACTGAAGGTATTGTTTTGGGGCATCACATTTCAGGGGATGGGATTAGAGTTGATGAGTCAAAAGTTGAAGTAATCTCTAACTTATCTATTCCAAATTGTCAAAAAGATGTTAGGAGTTTTCTAGGATTTACAAGATATTATCGGAGGTTTATAGAAAACTTCACCAAGATAGCATCTCCACTCTTCAAATTACTTACCAAAGATTGCGAATTCAAATGGAATTATGATTGCCAGTTAGCCTTTGAAACCTTGAAAACAAAAATTTCTGAAGCACCTATTTTAAGGGGACCTAACTGGAAGTTACCTTTTCATATCTCAACAGATGCCTCTGATACAGCTCTAGGAGCAGTATTGGGACAAAAAGACCTGATCCCTTATGCCATCTACTATACCAGTAAAAATTTGACTCCTGCAGAGTTAAACTATACTGTAACTGAAAAAGAGTTTTTAGCTGTTGTTCATGCCATAAACAAATTCAGACACTATATAACAGGCTATGAAACTTTTGTTCACACTGATCATTCCGCAATTAGATACTTAATGAACAAATCAATTACTAATGGCAGAGTCATAAGATGGTTATTGCTTTTACAAGAATTCAACATTACCATTCTAGATAGGCCTGGAAAACAAAACACAATAGCTGATTTCCTATCTAGACTCCAAAACATCAAAGATAACACTCCAGTTGAAGATCAATTTCCTGATGAATATCTTTTTGCAATTTCTACTCAAACTCCTTGGTTTGCTGACATTGCTAATTATTTAGTTTCAGGAAAATTTCCTTCAATAATGAAGGCAAGAGATAAAAGAAAAATCATTTATGACAGTGAAAAATATTCGTGGGTTGCTAATGAGTTGTACAAGACAACCAGATTGACTATTAGGAGACGTTTGCTAGAAGATGAGATGGCTCAGATTCTTAAAGTATGTCATGATGAACCTTGTATGTAAATCTTCATTTGGCAAGAGGACAAAATTATGTTCCCTTCATTTAGGATATTATTGGCCATCCTTGTTTAAAGATGCTAAAGAGTGCTTCACAGGTGGAGAAGATCAAAGGGTAGGGAAACCTTCTCCCTCAGGTGAGATGCCATTGCAGCCTCAGGTACATATTGAACCTCCTTTTGAAAAATGGGCTTTGGATTTTGTAGGACCTATTAGTCCTCCATCAAGACAAAAGAGATATATATTAGTTTGCACTGATTATGTTACCAAATCGGTAGAGGCCAAGCCATTACTTTTTGCTAATGAAGCATCTGTAGTTACTTTTCTTTTTGAGGATATTTTTACTCGTTTTGGTGTCCCAAGGGAAATTGTTACAGATCAAGGAGCTCAATTTACATCAAGGCTAGTGGAGAAATTGATGGAGAGGTACAAAATCAGGCATAGAAAATCTACTCCTTATCATCCACAAGCAAATGGTCAAGTGGAATCTACTAATGAGGTCATTGAAGGAATCCTAACAAAGACTGTTCATTTACATAGAAGAGATTGGGTAGATAGGCTTCCTGAAGCCTTGTGGGCCTACAGAACTACATGGAGAAACACAACAGGTCATACTCCTTATGAACTTGTTTATGGAAAGCAAGTTTTGTTTTCCATAGAGTTCCAGATTCAAACTTTCAAAGTGGCAGTTCAGCTAGGACTTGATTTAACGGAGGCACAAAAGCATAGATTGGAGCAGATTAATGAATTGGATGAGATCAGACAAGATGCAGTTCAGAAAACAACTCTAGTCCAATAGCAAAGGACTAGATGGCATGAAAAATACATCAAAGAGAAGAAGTTCAAAGAAGGTGACTGGGCTCTCTTGTTTGATTCAAAATTCAAGGATTTTCAAGGTAAATTTCAACACATTGGCTTGGGCCATATGAAATTGTTGAAATTTTTGACAATGGAGCAGTAAAAATCAGGACAATAAATGAAGAAGAGGTCACTTTTCTTGTGAATGGTCATAGATTGAAGATGTATCACAAACCACTCTCAAGAGAAGAATTTGTCAAGAAGTTTTAGGAAAACAGTGATGTGAAGTTAATGAAGAAGAATCTTTCTTCTTCATCAACTTGATTGAATTTTCTGAAGTCATTTTTGAAAAAAAAATAAAAAATAAAAATAAAAATAAAAATAAAGTATAAACATGAAAACCAATCACTGATTGGCATGTTCATACAGAAAAGATAGGGTGAAAATCAGAGTTTTTCTGACACCCTAACTTTTCCATTTTGTTTCTGCAAGCAGCGGTTGCAAAATCATAAGTTCAGATCCATTGCACTTATGATCCATCTCATTTCATTTCATTCCATTTACTTATCCATCCATACTCCATTTCATTCATTCATTCATACTTCACTTCATTCCATATTCCACTCATCTCATTCCATACTTCATCCACCTCATTTCCATATCAAAATTTAAAGTTTGATGTTTTTCTGCGAATGAATAACACATGTCATGGATTGTAGGACATTTCTTATATTCTTCCACTCCATTTCATAAATTGTAATCCATCCCATTCCATCATTCACTTCATACATATTCCATTATACCATGTTTCATCATCTACCTTCACCCATTCCATAAAATATTCTATGTATATTCCAAACCACTCCATTCCATGATTAAAATTCTCTACAGGTACATTCTGCAGCTAAACAGACATTCTGCAGCTAATCAGACTTTCCGCAGCCAGACAGTCATTCCGCAGCTACAGATCCTGAAGGCACTGGTCAACAGACATTTGAAGTGCAACAAGATGATCCAGTATATTCATGAACAAGAAGAATCAAGAAGGATTATAAATACTCACAAAGTAATGGTGTCCAGAGGAGAACAAAGTATACAAAGACCACAAAAAGCAGATGAAAAGCAAAGGTAAAAAGTTCTAATTATAATGGCATTTCATGAAAAACTTTAGTATAGTCTAGTTATGAATCATTCGAAAAGTTGTTTTGATTATTTTTATTGATCATGCCAAATATACCCTCCGCAAAACTTTGGATAAAAATCCTTCATTTCAAATTCTATACCCGATCATCATTTAAGCGGTTAAAAGGCTGAAGTGTCTAATTTTCTTACGTCACCCAGCCAAATCATTTAATGATGATTTTTGAATCCGTTGTAAAAAAAATCTCTGCAGTCTTTTCACTCATCGATTTGTTTTCTTCACCTCACTTCATTAACTCGTTCCCTAACCACTCCCTATTACTCCATCCCGTAGCCAACCCTTCATCATTTCATTCTGTAAAACAGAGGTATCTCTATCACCGTGAGCAGAGGTATATTAGTTTGAAAATTGAAGCCACTGTCACTGTGAAGCAAAAGTATATCAGTTTGAGGTATATTAGTTTGAAATTTGAAGCCACTGTCACCATGAAGCAGAGGTATATCAGTTTGAAATTTTAATCCACTATCACCGTGAAGCAAAGGTATATCAGTTTGAATATTGAAGCACTATCACCGTGAAGCAGAGGAATATCAGTTTGAGGATTGAAGTCATTGTCTCCGTGAGCAGAAAGAGTACTAATCCGAAGATTGAAGAAGAAATTATGGGCCTCATCGTGAGAACTGAACCAGTGGGCACAAAATACCTGGAAGGATACCCTGAAAGCAGAGAAATGTTGCAACAGGCAGGATGGCTACAATTCCTTGAGAAATTTAATGGCTTCCACAAAGAAGTTACTAAAACATTTGCAAGGTCATTCAAAGGAGCCGAGGTTGAAGTTGGAGATGTTAAATTCACTGTTACAGAGGTTTTTATTGCAGAAGCAACAGGATTGCTTAGACATGGAGAAAGATGGTTTAAGAACAGAGAATTTCATAATGAATCATGGAAGAAAATCCTCAAATCACCAGGTATGGATGTCACTGTGTTTAAAAAGGGAATTCCAAGCTCTACATTAAAGAATAAATGGAGAAACATATTGCTTATTCTACAAAAATTTATCACTTGTGAAGGTAGATATGGTACTTTCTATGTTTACCATATTAGGTTGATAATGCATTTTCTGGAAGAAGAGCTTAATTTGCCCTATTTCTTGCTTCAAAGTTTAAAAAAGATGGCTTCAAGTGTTCAAAGGAGAGTCCAATTCCTAGAGACAACTCTATACCATCATGGCTTGGTTAAGATTTTAATTGAACACCATTTAGCCAAAACAAAAGATACTTGGGATAATTTCTTGGTAAGAAATCACTTTGAGGAACCAAAAGAGCCTTCACCTGAACATCAGCCTACAAGTAGAAGCAGAAAATGGAGAGCCTCTAAAATTGAAATTGACAAAACAGTACAGGAAAGTAGTGAAGAAATAATCTCTAAGAAGTTGACTCAAATTAAGAGACAGCTTAAGGAAGAGAGGGTAATCAAAAAATCTGCCATATAAAAAGGAGAGGGATCATCCCAGCCAAGAAGAAGCCATAGACTCAGGGGGAAACTAAGGAAAACACAAATCAAACAAACCGGGGTGATAAACATAGAAGATGAGGAAACATCTATTGAAGAAGATGTTGAAGAAGATTTTAATGAAGAAACCCCTGAAATTGACCCTGCACAGCAAGAAGTTTATGACTATGTTGAAACATTGGAAAGGAAAGCTTCAGAGAGTAGAGATAGAACCCCTAGTCCTCCACTGTCCGAAATAGATGTGTTAAGAAGAGATAGCTATGAGCTGGAAGTACTTAATAGACATATCAGAACTGAGAATGATATTCTGAAGGAACAAGTCAAACTCAAAACCAGTATGAACTCAACCTTATCTCTACAAATGGAAAAAGTGGAAAAGGCTAATGAAAAGTTGAAAAAGAGGAACAAGAAGCTAATCAGGGCACTTATCAACTTAAGGTTCAAACTAGTCATCAGAAAACCCAGAAGACCTTTAATTTCCAGGCAAAGAAGAAGGAGAGGATTAGATGTTCTTGCAGAAGTCTCTGAGTTTATGGAATAAGTTGCATGAGGACATGCAAGAAGTCAGCAGTGGGGGTATGTTGAGCCCCAAGTTTGTTCTTTCTTCCATCATACTTCACCCCATTTTCCTTTTTCCATTGTTATCCCAGGCCCAAATGATCAATGAAATTAGTTAAAATTACTTTTAGAATGAATAACATGGCTAACTTGCTAAGTTTTGTGATTTTGTCATTGTAATGCATTTTGAACTGAAACTAGCTACAGAATGCAGACATTCCGTAGCTAACCACCAATTCTGCAGCTGTCTTCATGTTCAAGAATGTTCCAGGTGTCCTCTCAGGAAAAGCCACACATGGGTATATTCCACATCATGTCCTCAACGTTTTTTTCTCACCATGAAGAATGAACCGAATTCTGGACGTGGTTTTGTACGTGGGAACTCATTCAAGGAGGCAGACTTCTAATAGGACAAGGACAGTCCAGATGTCCTTTTTCCCTTTACGCTGCCATCTTTAGAGTTCTAGTACGATTTTGATATGAAAAGACAATGATCCCCATATTGTTGCAAGTTCAGTTATAAAGATTTGTTATAAATGCACTCGGGAAATCGAGAGACAAGCTCTAGATTTTGATTAGATTTCATGGATTGACTGCTATATTTCTGAAGACCGAGAATACTCTGTTTTAAGTTATTTTCCTTTAATGAAGAAGACAACATTGCTTTGAACGCGTTGAGTTGATTTTGAGTTAGATTCCGTCTGGTGGTAGAGGGCCCCTGCCTCCTGCACGACTTTACTTTCGTAATTTAGATAAGTATCTTAGTCGTTTTCACGTTTTTGAAGTTTGAGTTCATAGTTAATTTCATTAGTCACTATAGCTATACTTGTTCTAAGAAACTCTTCCAAAAGATCATTATAATGAATGAGAAATGGCTGTAGTGTTATAGATTTTAATTGCAATTTCTTTTGTTCATTATCATAGTTGAACTTATTCTAGCAAACTCTTCCAAAAAATCATTATGATGACTAAGGCATGACTGTGATACTGAAGGTTTCAGTTGCTTGTTTACAATAAGTAGCATAGCTGATCTTACTCTTAAAAAGCTCTTCCAAAATATCATAACAATGGGTAGGAAATAGCTGTGATGTCTTAGTTTTTAATTGTAATTGCTTTCAGTTTTCATGTTTGCATTCAAATTCATTGAATTGTACAGCCAGGATTGTTCTAACAAGCTCTTCCAAAATACCATTCATGATGAACGAAATAGGCTGTGGAATCCCATAGATTAATTGCATGATAACTTAGTTAGAGTACTCCGGAGTCAAATTGCATTCAATTCATGCTCTGTTATTTCGTTTTAAGTTTGATAATGGCTTGTTAGTTTAGCACTGTTTATTGTAGACTGGTAGCACTCTAGTTCAGTTCTAGTTTAGCCCACTGTATTTACATTCCACATTTAGTTGTCATCCATTGCATATTAATTTACATTTGTTAAAATTAAATACCACGACCTTCATTACTTACAAAACTTCTTTTGTTCCAAACCTATATTAACTCATAATCATCCGGACAGAAGACAGTATCAGTCCAAGGCTTGGAGTACTTTTGCAACCTCTTTACCATTTCACAAACAAGCCTTTCCTCAAGACTATTCTAAAAGGAAATCTATAACTTTTGAGTAAGGTTTAGTGATGTTAAACTAAGTTGCAGAATAGAATTAGGAGCTAGTTTTAGAGTAGAGATCTTATGATGTTACCAATGTTCTCTTCCAAATATGCTTCAACAAACCTTTAATCATGGATAAGATGTTGTATCATTATAAGCCGATTGTTTAATTGTTTAGTTAGGAGAATTTTTATACTTAGCTGCCCATTTCTCAAGCTCTTCCAAAATACCTTTAATGAAAGAATTGGACAAGTTAAGTTCATGTTGTGATTTATTTTCTTGAAGTCATTATCAAGCTTTGTATTCTGCTTAGTCATAGTTTAGGTTTGGTTCTGTGTCAGTATTTGCATTTGCATTTATCATTTGTCATCAAAAAATTAGGCTTCACTCTGTTTTTAACCAGTAGCTTCTTTCCACCAACATTTAGTTCTTTCCCTTGTGAACATAAAACCATAAAAATACTAAAAACATCATAAAACACTAGACACAACGCAGTAAGAAACAAACACCTAGGCAAATACAATGCACCTCACTTCAGCAGTTTACCAACCCTGGTTGACAATTAAATGAACTCAATTTAGGAGACTAGGTTGAGCCCAAACACAAGGACCA
>CM076578.1:1856380182-1856525645 GCA_034641835.2 Pinus albicaulis | reverse complement strand
GCCTAGCATGTTGATTTTGTATATAGTAGTTTTTTGCTTTGTACATATTTGGTTGATTTTCGATCTTTGATGAGTTGGTGATGTTTTTGATCTGCTTTGGCAGGTTTTGTTGGATGTCATGAGTCATTTTGGTTTCGCCGATGGTGCTAGTAGACACACCCGGAACTTAGCTTCCGCGGCTTGGGTGCTTCATTATCCATCCGGTCAGCTGTTAGTATCAAGAGGGGTCTGCATTGGTCCTGCTTCCAATAATATAGCAGAATACACTGCAGTTGTTCATCTACTCTCGGAGGCAATATCTTTGGGTGTTAATTCGTTGGTAGTTTTCTTGGACTCTCAGCTGGTGGTGTCGCAGTTGAACAATACTTATCGGGTACAAGATCCATTTTTATTACGATTGTTCTTGAGGTACGTTTGTTACAAAGGTCATTTCAATTTTTAACTTTCATTCATATTCCTTGAGCTGACAATTGGTTTGCTGACTCATTAGCTAATCAAGCATTAGATTGGCATATTAATCATTCCATACAATAAATTTTTAATCATCAAAAACATCATACATTTGATACATTTATCACATCACATCAAATATCGTTGTATATATATCATCGGAGTGTCAAAAAACTTTACAAAATTTGGATCCATAATGTCGTACAAAACTTGGGCTTATGCCCCCATCATGTTCAATCTCAAAAAAGAATATACAGTCATCTAATACATAATATCTGTCTACTCCTGAGGTCCCTGCCCAGAAGTCGTGTTCCTATAGAACGTGACTGCGGTGGCAACTCGGCGGAATAATCTAACCCAGTCTCGGGGCACTCCTACCACCCGTCTCTAGATGGCTTCCGGCAGGTCCTCCACAGCAGCCATAGGTATTTGGTGGGTTAGTCCCTCCAAGTTCCTCTGCACGGCCTAGAGAGTCCTATCTGAATCCACAGTATCTGCTTCGCCCCTGCGGCGCTTGTGGCGCGGGAGACCCTCAGGTCGAACTGGTCCAACATCTGAATCATGATCATTTTAAATTTTCAGTCATTATGAATCCAATCAAAAACATGTTTGTTTTTAATTTTTTCATACATATTTGAAAAAAATCCAAAAAATATATATAAGTAAAATTTTTTTGCAAACTTACCGACTGTGCCCCATGCTGTGCCTGGTGGAAGAACTAGATCTGGATCTCCACGAAAGTCCATCCCGGCATAGGGATAGTCGTCCACCGCGATGATTTGTTCTCCCCACCAACGGAAGAACTCATCGTCCCATGTGGTCCAGGGTACTTCACTACCCCCCAATCTCTTCATCATGTCCGCCCAACGGGCAATTCTTGGGTCCCGCGGGCTACTGATGGTAGAGATAACTCCGGGTCTCAATGCTGGTATCTTTTCAAAGAAGAATGTTGTCAAAATTGTACCGTAGCCAAAGTGTTTGGTCTTTGCTTGGCGGATTGAGGTCAACCGTTGTTTCATGTTCAGTAAAAGGGATGTGCACCAATCATACACATGAGTCAAACATTCTACTGCTATGCTCATTTGCGTCCTGGACGCCTGATGTAGGGAGGCAGATCCTGCCACTCTGCCGATGGTGAAAAGGAGGATTTTCATGTACAAATCCCGTAAATCTTTAATTGCAATCTGAGTTCCAACCTTTTTGGAACCCTCTACGTAATACACGTGGACATAGTCTTCCACGGTTAACCCTCCCAGGGGCTTCCCGTGCAAGTCTACTGGTTCTCCCCTCCGGGAGAGTCCAGTAATAAAGTATATGTCTTCCACTTCAATGCGTATTGGCATCTGATCTATCACGAAACAGGCTTGGTCTGGTTCCCAGTAATTGACGAGCATTTCTAGCAACCGAGGATTGCTTTTCATATTTGGCATTTTGAAGAATTTGAACAATCCGCAATTCCGAAGGATATTTTGCGCTGCTCGATCTTGCATGACCTCTTGGTCAATTGCGCTATGCTCACGTTCTCTCCATGAGATTGTCATCCTGTCAAATTTCATTAAATCATGCATTAGCCACGCTTTTTAAGTTTCGGATCTACGCATACGCGACTTTTTCTTTGCACAGTCGCGTGTATACGCGACTTGCCTGTAATGAACCCGCGTATGCGCAAGTCCGCATTTTTTAGCAAGGGTTTTAATGGTAAAATTCACTTAATTTTAATTTCCAAATGGACAAAATGATTTGCAAGGATGATTGAGGAGCCTACCTAAAATTTCGGCGCGATTCGACGGTCGGTTGTTCCTGATTTGACGAAAGAAGTTTTTTGCTCCAAAGCACTTTTTTCCAAATCAGCAATGCAATAATGAACCAAATATGAGGTAATTTGTCTATTTATGGCTAAAAAGTTGAAAATTTTCGCAAAAATTTGTTATGCTTAATTTTTCGATCTATCTTAAGCTGCATAACTCGGATGCTTGGAAGTGCCTAGTTTGGTATGTTTTCAGGTACATTTCGACGATTTTGAGATTTTTCCCGGTTTTTGATCCATGATTACCGACTCGTCACGGCAGGTATATGATCTTCACTGGCATATAGGTTAGGGAAATCACTTTCCATTGCATCTTGCATACTAGCCTCCATACTGATCACTTGCCATAGGGTCGATCCCATCAGGTCATGAGTATTACACCCTTTTCACTCGCCGATTATTTAATAATGACTTGATGGTAGAGCCTTCCTTTACATGGGCTTCCTAGTTAGTTCCTCGCTATCACTTGTTGCCCATGTTGCGTTTTATGTAGGCTCGGGAGTCCTCTTTAGTCCCACCATGTCTTATGTGTTGAAGCTTCATTCTTCTTCTTCATCACTATCATTTTTTCTGGCTTTTACCCTAGAGGCTCCCTGGTGTCATTAAGTTGTATTACTGCATTGCATATTGGCTACTTGTTTATCCTGGCCTTTAGCCGGCTTCATTTGGACTCGATGTTTAAGCCAACTTTTGACCTTGACTTTCTGTACAAGTTAACCATTGCATGCACTTAGCTATCACGACTTTACACCTTTTTACCCATGGATGGAACGTTCCTCTGAGTATCGCTTACCAGTTTTTTCCACCTTGCATTGAGCATAGGATTGTTCCAATCCCAGGAACTAGTGTATCTGATTTTTTGATACTCGTTCTATCCATTGTACCATAGCATTCTTTTATTCTTTTTTAGGCTTATTATATGAAAAAGACAAAAAAATCAAATATAACAAAAAGAGCGGGAACGGGATGTATCTTCGTTATTTTGATGGCAGTACAGAGTCAGTTTTTCGCCCTTGAACAAAGCACATTTACTTATATATATCTCCTACATTTGGGATGGTTTTAGTTTTGACCTAGGTTCAGCCTTTACCATGTTTCACTTGTCAGCTCCGTTGGTTATCTCTTCCAATCATATGGAGTTTTTTTTTTGCCCTCCGTATATCGTACTCTATACAAAGGTCACTTTTCATCGCCATGGTCATCATGAGTCGTGCTTTTGTTCAAGGGAAGTCTAACCAGAGTCGGCCATTCTGCGGTGTCTCTTGACTCATTATTCAGTCGGCCTTCCCGGTTTTGTCAGTATATTGTTCTATCACATCAGATGTTTTGGTCTTCTGCTCGTGCTGGTTTGAGAAGGTCCCCATTGACTTCTTGCCGGCGGGTTTGTCTCTTATCGACTACGACACATTGCTCTGAGAGCAAACCTAGAGCCGCACCTTGGGCCTATTTCCATCATTGATAGGTGACCTCGTGCTCAGCATTTGATCATCATCATGGGTCTTTGACTGAGTGGTTTCCCCCGTGTTCGACGTCAGCACACATTATCACACTTGGGATTCGTGCAGTACCTTGATTTCCATTTGACCCTATCGGTGGATTTCTCGCCTCTGTGTCAGCTTTCATTATTGGTTGGTTTAGAGGGTTTCTTCCGTGCGCTAGCTTCATCTTGTGCACGTCGGAAACGTACTTCGGTTTTGGTTCCATCACTCTACTTCGTCCGATTCCTTCCAAATCTTGGCCTCCGGGTTACACTCGCGCTGGACTGATGTGGGATGCCTTAATGCCTTCCTTCCAGCAGATCTTTTCCCATCGACTCCGACTCATTGCTCTGGGAACAAGGTCTAGAGTCTTTTGTCAGTACCTTAGGGTTTGCAGTCATCAGTGGCAGACTCTTCGCTATCGACAGTGGGGATTCATCATTGCCTCCTGATTGGTAGATTCTTTCAAGTGTTCGACTTCAACTCATTCATTCACACTTGCTAGATTGTACTGGGGCACCTTGACACTCATTATCATTATCGGTGGGTTGTCTCGCATTGGTTAACGGGATACATCATTGCCCGGTAATCCAACGATTTCTCACATGGTCGACTTCAACTCATTTATTCCCATTGTGTAGAATTGTGCCATAGTGATCGGTGAAGACCTCGGGTTGCATCAGCATTTTTCGGTTCACTTTTGACAGTCCATTCAGTTTCTGCCAGTGATGCCGTCCACCCTTATATGTTGCAGTTCAGTACAGCAGCATCTTATATGTTGGCTCCCGAGTTGCGTGATAGTACCGTTTGTTCCACCCCTTATGATTTGGTACTTGGAGATTCAGTTACTTATTTGATCAGACATCCAGTTGTAGCATCTTTGATCAGCTTTCTATATGTGATACTTGGACATTGATTTAGACCTATACTTCTGGGCCATGCTCAGATGATTCATTGTGTACTTTCAGTTCAGTTATCCTTGTATACATGTTGGATCTATTCAGCACTTTCTATATGATGTATTTTTGACTGAGCATGGGTATGCCCGCCTCAGCATGAGTTGACTCTCTGTTTTCTTTCATTGGTTTTTGGCAGGCTGAAATCTGGTGAAGTCCTCTCTTGTCCTTGCGAAGTTCTTTCTATGTGCATAATACATTCCGGCCATCATGTACCCCTTCTGACCTCATATATTAGGGGGCATCTGTTATAGCATCATTTCTCACCTTCATATGATTCATGATTGCTTTTATGGCTTTGGGCACCCATTCCTACAGACTTGGACAAATTCACTAAAAAATAGTGTAAAAATCCCCATACGTGATTATGCCCAGACTTTTCCGCGTGTATACGCGAGTCCAACTGCACTTTTCTGCGTATGCCATTAAAATCATTAAAAATATATAAAAATTCCCTATTTGCAGGCTGGGTTGATGGTTACTCTGGTAGTTCAACCACCCCAGCACGTGGCCAACTGTTTCCAACTGTTGAAACTACTTGGAGGGAGTATAAAAGCCCCTCATGTGTATGGCCTAAGGGAGAGAGAGAATTATTGATATTATACTCTGTTGGTATTCCCTATCCAAGTCTGAATTCCCGTGCCTCCTGCACTTCCCAGTTCATTACAAGAAACCTTTGTTTCTTGGAGATGCTCATTCCTTTATATGTCATCTCGTATGCACCAGTTCGGAAGGAATCTTAGTGAGGCAAGGGTGGGACGGATCCGGACGACGGTCTGCTCGAAGATCGTGGAAGGATTCAGGTGATCTCTCCACTCGTTATTTCTGTACATGCTATTTATAATACAGAAGTACCATCTTGTTCCTGAAATATACGTGTTAGTGTCTGCTTACATATATGAGAATATTGTTATTTAAGCATTCATTATGGTTTATCTGATGTTTCATATGGATTTCACTAACATTTAGAGTAGATATATGCTGTACAACCAGTTCTTCATGCTTGTTTCTTCTTGTCTCTCAGGTTAAGAAGGAAGGACGATTGCTGGGGGTTTGGATGCCGCGGGATCTGCTTCAACCGTAGGACCTATGGTTAACTTCCTCATTCTACTCTATTTAGTTTTTCATGAACATGTATGGTTGTGTGAGTCCTTCTTAAGTAGCATGCACCTGCTCTGTGGAGGTTGTAACCCAACGAACCTCTAGGGTGATTTTCCCCGAAACAGAACTAATGCTAGAAAAATATTCATTAGATAAACTCAAAGAACTCGATCCTTTTGAAATCTTGCTGAAATCCAAAGCTGGTTTACCCCTTCCAAATTGGAGTTCTATTGTTAGTGGCTTACAAAAACCAAGCATTCCTATTCATATCAGTTCTTCATCTTCTTTTTATGCCCCTCCTAAAACTATTGTTCATCCTCTAGTCATGGTTTCTCCTGCTAGGTATGCACCACTTGTACTTCCTGTTGTTTTGCATGACCTTCCTAGTAAATATGATGCTAGGATTCCTACTTGGGGTAGTGATGAGGAAATTTCAGCAGAGGAATTTTTAGATAGATTTAATGATTTTATAGACAGGGAAGAAGTTGATGATAGGATGTGAAGTTAAGGTTATTTGCACAGAGTTTTATTGCTGAAGTTAGAAAATGGCTTAAAGCCCTTGCACCAGGACGCATTAGAACTTGGAATGATTTTGAAGACAAATTCTTAAGAAACTGGGGTAATAGAACCAATCCAGTCCAAGCACTCACTGAATATAACAACCTTAGAAGGGCAGTTGATGAGGTTGTTCAAAACTTTTCAAAGATATTTAATAAAGTTTTTGACTCAATTCCAGCTCATTTGAAACCTCCTGAAGCTTTAGCACAAATGAGATATGCTAAAGCATTTGATTATGACCTTTCTATCTTGTTGAGAGAAAGAGAATCACCTTCACTTGCTGAAATGCAAAGTGATGCAGTTAAGGTTGAGGTAAAAATGATAACTGCTAAAAATTCAAAAATGGGAAAAAATAAACTGAAAGAATAAGAGAAACCTTCCACCTCAACTTCTGAAGACAAATTTGATTCAATGATGAAAACTATGGAGAAGATGATGGACAGGTTAGCTCTCAGCAGCACTTCTGCTCCTCCTGTGGAACATGAACCTCAATTCAGAAATCCACAATTTAGGAGACCTCAAAATCAAGAAAGGCCAAGAGAGAATAGAAATCAGCAAGCTGACCCTCCAATGAGACCACCTTTTCAGCAAAATTTGGTAGATGAAAAAGATGAGCCTAATATTCCTAAAGAATCCATCCATTGTCTTGACGAAGAAATGTCAGGAATTTTCTTGACTAAAGAAGAGCATGATGAGTCAGATTTGGCTAATCAAGGAGAAGAACCATCAAATTATTTTAAAGGGTATCAACATGCTATTTTCGAGATGTAAAAGCAATATAATCTCAGAAATATAAATGTGCCTATCATTGAAAACAAAGCGCATCCCAAGAAAGATGCTCCAAAGGTTGTCGAAGCTAAGAATGATACCCCAAAGATGGCTGAAGGTAAAAAGGATACTCCACTTGGTAAGAAAGACACTCAACTTCCTCCTCTTGTCAAAGATGCTGAAAAATTTGTTTCTGTTTTCAACCTTGAGAATGAAATTTCAAAGATTAAAATATCAGTCCCTTTCAGTGAGATTCTCAAGGTGAATGAATATAGAAGCAAGATAGTTAAGATGTTGAATTCACAACCAGGGGCTGCTAATATCTTGAATGTCCAAGAATATAATCCTACTATATATTTGGGTCCAAGGTTAGAAGATGATCAAAATGAAGAGTTTCCTCCTTTTTATGTAAGCATTAGTATTCATGATATGAATTTACATAATGCTATGCTGGATTCCGGTGCTTCACATAACCTTATGCCCAAATTAATCATGCAAAGGATGGCATTACAAATCACAAGACCATATAAGGATTTGTTTTCTTTTGATTCAAAGAGAGTTCAATGTATTGGTCTAATCAAAGATGTTGTTGTTGGTCTAATACAAATCCTAGCAAAGATATTTGTTATGGATATTGTTGTGGCTGATGTTCCTCCAATGTTTGGTATGCTATTTTCAAGAGCATGGGCAACAAAAATCAAAGGCACAATGCAGATGGATCTTACCTATGCTACTATTCTAGTTTTTGGTGAACAAAGGAGATTGTATCGGGAGACTAGAATGGCTTAAATGGTAAGTAGCAAAGATAAGCCTCATAATTTTCCTATTTATGCCTTTGATACTGTTAGCCCCCTATAATTTTTTTACAAGAAAACAGGGGGCTAGGATGTTTCTGAGCCTTCAAGGAATGCATTTCCTCTGAAAACACATCATCCTTGAAGCCTCCTTGTGCCTTATGTTAGTCCCTGCCTTCAGAGAAGTTTTTCGTAGCATGTTCAGCGCCAGAGCATCCTCCAAGTAGATCCATCAGAAATTGCCTGAAAAGATATTTTCAACGATATGCTACACTCTCAAAACTGATTTCTATATTGAATTCTATGCCTAAGTGAAGTAAAAGCCCTTATATCCCCTTATATTCCCTATCTTCCCAATTTTCCTTAAACTTTGTTTTATCAAAGTTTTATATTTCTTTAATAAAGTCCTTTTTTCCCTTTTCTGATTATAATCACATTATAAATCTTTTCAATACATGTGCAATTGTATTACAAACCACTTCCCCTTTCCATGCCCCATAGGACTTTATAATAAAAGTTCTATATTATAAAGTCCCGCCCCTTAACCACTTCCCCTTTCATAACCCGTGAAACCTTATTACAAATTTTTATTTTAATAAGTATCCTCACCTCTTATGAATCACAATCGCAAATTGCTTTCAATCGCATGTTCTATTACATATGTCCTGATCGCGCATCGCTAATATTTGCGATGCGATTGATCACGACTTTACTCCGATCGCACCACTCGCCCCAATCGCAATTGGAACTGTGGTGTGTGTCACCTCTTGTCCCCCCCAATTGCGATCGCCCGATTTAATCCCCACCAATGTTTCCCATGCAGATCGGACAACCTGCGCTAATTGCAGATCTTTGTAATCGCAGTGTTTTGGTTAAGCCCCCCGATCGGTTCATCGCAAGCATTTGCGATGCGATTGATCACAACCCCCCTCTGATTATCACAATCACAAACTCCCTTCCGATCGCAATCGCAAGTCCTTCCCTCCGATCCCCGATCATGTCGACTCCCGAATTCATCCCGACCATCCATCTAACCTGCGATCCGACAATCATCGCTGTCTCCGCCCAATCGCAATCGAAACATTCGTGATGTGCCGCTCATGTTTCCCTCCTATTGCGATTGCTTCGAACAAATCCTAGCCATCCATCTCCCTGCTGATCCAATGGCTGTCGCGCCCCCCGCCTAATCACAATTGGAAGTTTGTTTGTGTCATCCTTTGTGTCCCCTCCGATTGCGATCCCCCGATCCACTTCTCCATCGTTGATCTTCCCTCCAGATCGAACGGTCCTAAACTCATCGCTTCCCTTTCTTAATCACAATTGGAACTTATGTGGTGTGTTTCCTCTGTTCCTTCCTGATTGCGATGCTCCGAGTTAATCACAGCTATCCGTTGGATCTGAAGATCTGACGGCTCAAATCTAATCGCCTCCGCTGGGTCCCACTCGTACATTCATCTCCGCGCATTTTCATAACATTTTCACCAATTTCCTTTGTATTTTCATTTTTAACCAAAGTTTCATGTTTTCATTAAAGTTATCTTGTTTCATATATGTTCCATTCTATTTCATAAGGCCGTCCCTCCGATTGATCTCTGCCATTGATCTTTGTCCCCGGACCATGATCTAATGGTCTGCGCTGCATTCTACCACCAAACCATATTATTCATAGTTTTCACCATTTCATTGCATTTGTCACCATTATTTAGTGAAAGCCACCATTCCACCACCGCCGCACTGTCTTTTCTTCTGCCTTCCGCTCCATCCATCCTCTCATATGCATTGATTTTCTCAGTCTAGTTGCGTGTTCTGCAGGATGTAGGTGTTTAAATGCCACCATGATTCATAGTTATTAAGCTCAGAAAGACAGGTTTCAGAGCCTGGTAGAGCAGAAAAATACTTGGGAAGGCACAGAAGCCTGTGTTCATCGAAGTACAGGGCAGATACATCAGTAGAATGTTTTTTTTTTCCTAGGAAAGGATGGGTTGCCCATATTGTTTTTATTTTATGCCATGCTCTAGAGGATATTTCCACCTAGAACACAATCCCAAGCTACCTGAGCATTTGTTTCATAAGTATGGCAGACCATTGAGTCATTTATTTTCATGTTGTTTATGCACCAAAGGTACTACAGAGGACAGCGAGCCAGAATGCATCAGAGACATACCTGGAGTAAATGAAGCCTGACGAAGACCATTTTTTCCTCCAAAGTGATAGGGATTAATGCTCTGAGTTTAAAACAGAATGGGCTTCGGCCCTCTTCCTCTTCTGAGTGTTAATTGTTGCATTTAGTTTTCTACCTACCTCCTCTGCTTCTCTTTAGCTATAAAACTCATGAACAAAATATTGTAAAGGTTGTTGATGAGATATCAGAGAACTGCAAGATTTTTCTGTGAGATATAGTCCTGTGTAAAGTTGTAAGATAAATTGAAGAAAGATGTATTCAGGCTGAATGTTCAAGCTATGGGAAATGTTGTACATGACTGGTGTTGTTTTTAATATGACAAGAACATTTCTTTGGATCCTGATCTAAAGCAGCTGGTCATGTTTTTCTATCTTTGTGTTTTATTTCATTCCATTTCAGTTCTTCTGGCTTGCATCAAAAATCTGGCATAGGATTTTCCCTTGTTAGGCACCCTATGCTTCTGCTCTCGTTGCCTTAATTTTTTCTACTAAATGTGTTATCTAAGAATTAGTTTCAGTTAATTTAACCAGTGTAGTGGATGTTATTTCCTGCTAGCTGATGTATGAGTTAATGAATATGTTTCTTAGATGTTCTTGTTAGAGTTTAATTGAATGAATTGGGAACACTGGGAGTCTAGAACTCTGTCTCTGTCTCGCTAGGATCCTTTTCAGTTAGTTAAACCTTTCTAAGTTCCCTAAGTTTGCTCCTTGCCTTTCTTTGAGAGTTGCATAAGAGTATGTCCAAGCAGGTTTGGAGTTAAATGACTTCTGACCTGATCTATAGACAAAAATTGGCCTACCCTCATTCTTTCATTTTCTTCCCTGATTTTTTCACTCCACCTATCTTTTTAGGATCCAATGCTTTAGATGACTAGCCCAACTGAAAGCCTGTATATTGAACAACAAGTAAACCCTTTCCTGACTCCATTTGCCCAATGGTCTTGAATACTATCTTAATTTATCTCTCTTTTCCCAAAATCTTCTTTGCCTTGCCTTGTCTTATATTGAATCCTTCATTCCTGATTCCCAACAACCAAATCAAAAAAATCAAACAAACCCTATGCCTATAACTAGCCTAACATCCTAGAATTTGAGCTTAAAGACATACACCTTTGACATATCTTAGAGAGATCCCTCTCTGGACCCAGGAGGGCTAGATCCTGAGGTCTGAAAGTGGTTTGATGTTGTCTCATCTTTTGGTCTTGCCAATCTGGCCAAAACATGGGAACCCCAACATAATGGTGACTCCGCTGGGGAAGTTGAGTGCATTTCACCTTAAACATTCTTAGGCACTCAAAGACCCAAGATATCTAGTTAGATTGGCATTCTATTGTTGATGGTGGACAACATCCTACTTAAAACATTCATGTTCATTCACCTGGCGACTCCACACTCCATAATCCTCAAAGACTCCATTGGAGGAAGAACCTGAAATATGGCCAGACCTCATAGAAGGATAGAACACATGGGTTGGATTTGGTTTAAAGAATACATTGTCTTTGTCTACCACTATGTTCTGTCCTACTTTAAGCCTAATCAAGTGTACAAAGATGAGACCCACAATGAATGTGGGAAAGATCTCAAGTCTCAGTCTTCAGACCATGAGGAGACCTGTACTCCTGTGAAGAACCTTGTGGAACAAGAGGCTCATGTTGTATCTCCCACCCTTAAAGAAGCTTCAAGCAGCCATGAGCCCATTGTTACACCACCTACACCTGCGAAGGTCACAGAAAGATATAAGCCTCTGGTTTTACCTCTTATCTTCCAACCCCTTCCTTCAAAACTTATAAACCCGCTGCCTCTTTTTGATGGAGAAAATAAAAGGGCCACTGTTGAAGAACATGTTCAAAACCTCGAGGATTTACTTGAATTGTATGAAATAGAAGAAGATGATGTGTGCATCAGAATGTTTGCCTTGTCATTACAAGGAAATGTTAAGGGTTGGCTCAAAGGCCTTCCAGTGGCAAGAATTTTCACCTTTCATCAATTTTATCAAGTTTTCCTTGATAGGTGGGCAGCCCCGAAGAATGCTCTCCTCATCCTAGGAGAGTATCAAAACTTGAAAAGGCAGCCAGGAGAGACAATACAAGAATTTTCAGCTAGGTTTAATAAGGTATATGATGCAATACCTTCAGATATAAAACCACCTTTGGGATGGGCTTTATTGCACTATCCAAGTTCTTTTGACCCCGAGGTGGAATTCCATATAAGAGAAAGAGAACCTTCGAGCCTGGAGGAAATGCAGAATGTAGCATTCACTGTCGAATACAACATAAAGTGCAGGGAGGAAAGATTGAAGGCAGCAAAGGAAGACTGGGTAGAGCAAATAGCGCAGATCTCTTTAGAGAACAAGCTGGAAAGATTGATAGAGACTGCCAATACCCTGTTGAGCACAAAAGAGGAAGAATTCGAGGCCGAAACTAGAAATGATGATTGGAAGAGACTTGCATCCTCAAGAAAGACAAACCAGACCACTGCAAGATAGAAGCCACATGAAAAGCATGTATGATGAACCAGAATCCGAATTAGAAAATGAACTTGCAGACTATTTCGTAGAAAGACTTGCTGAGAGTCCTAAAGATGTGATGGGTGACAATGCTTATAATTCTGATTACTCTGATATTGATCTGTCTGATGATGAATTTTTCTGAAGAGAAACTGAGCTTGCAGGGCCATCGTCAATAGATTCATGGGAGGAATATCTCGACCATCAACTTCAAGAGAGGGATGAGCCAATGCGGGCCATCTATGATACTGATGGAGAAGGTATTGACAGCATGATAGCAGATGAAGATTCATTGAATCTTCTCTCTTCTTTATATCCAAACATCAGTTATACTCACCAAGGGGATGAAGGCCAACAACTCTTCAGCGCAGAGGACAAGGAGTAAAGAGATGAAGAAAATCTTGAGCGGAAAGAATATCTTGAGCCTTATCCCGAGAGGATTAAGGTAATCAAAGAAGCCCCCGCTCGAGAATATGTTAATTTCTTCACAGAGTTCAGTCTGTTTCAGCAGAACCAGCCTGCACTACTAGAGGTCAGCACTGTCGAATATAATGAGCCCTCTAGCTCAGGCTGCATTGAGGATGAACGAGACCTTATTTCCCACAGACATATTTGTCTTGATCTAGTGGAAGAATAGGTATTCCTGGTCGACGCTCATATACCAAATACTCCCAACGAGGAAGAGGAGGAGTGTGATTACAAAGGCCTCACTGCAGATTCAGTGATCAAAGCTGCCCGAGATACAGACAGCCGACCAGTCATGGAGGGCCTTAAAAAGAAAGTATATACCATATTTTTGTTGACCCTGTGGCAGAATACATGAAGGCCCTGATTGGCTCAGCTCCTCAAGCATCAATCCTTTGCAGGAGCCAAATACATCAGAATTGGTCACTACTGATGGTGACCTCAGTTTTGAAGAGCCACATGCAGAGCACCCTGTGGTTATCTCTGACAGGCAGTCAGTGCTCATATCCTTTTTTGCTACTGCTTGACTGGCTGCATTGACATTATTGTATCATCTAGAACATCAGAGATTTCCAAGTAGAGTAGGGTAGGTAGGAAGTCTAAAATAAAGCTCAGTCTGTGGGCATGTAGTTAGTTGTTTTAATTTCTGCAAATGTCTAGCAAACTAGACTGTCTAATCCTAGTTTGAATATTTTTTCAATTTCTGTCTTAGAATGTAGAGAAGAAATCTGCTAGACAGTTTAACCCCAGCAAATATTATATTAGGTAGAGAAACATATGAGACCAACAGTCTAATCTAGTCTCATGGAGTAATAAGGGTAGAAGTAGAATAGTTTTATTTTCCTGTTTGTAAAAATTAATGATGTAAATGGTTTGCAGGTCCAAATGCACCCAGAAGAAAAATGCTAGGACTATGGTGTGGGTAGGTAGTTGTTTGGGAGAGTTTTACTGTTGATATGATGACTTCATGATTTGTGGCAGCGGATCCAAGAAAGAAAAGAATGAGTCAAGTACCAGGCATCTGGCCTACACCAAAGATCATTTTCTGAATTCTTCACTCCTTCAAGAAGAATCCATCCCCAAGTGGAGCCACTGTTAGCCCCCTATAAATTTTTGACAAGAAAACAGGGGGCTAGGATGTTTCTGAGCCTTCAAGGAATGGATTTCCTCTGAAAACACATCATCCTTGAAGCATCCTTGTGCCTTCTATTAGTCCCTGCCTTCAGAGAAGTTTTTCATAGCATGTTCAGCACCAGAGAATCCTCCAAGCAGATCCATCAGAAAGTGCCTGAAAAGAGCTTTCCAACGGTATGCTACACTCTCAAAACTGACTTCTGGATTGAATTCTATGCCTAAGTGAAGTAAAAGCCCTTATATCCCCTTATATTCCCTATCTTCCCATTTTTCCTTAAACTTTGTTTTATCAAAGTTTTATATTTCTTCAGTAAAGTCCCTTTTTTCCATTTTCTAATTATTATCACATTATAAATCTTTTCAATACATGTGTGATTGTATTACAAACCACTTCCCCTTTCCATACCCCGTAGGACTTTATAATAAAAGTTCCATATTATAAAGTCTTGCCCCTTAACCACTTCCCCTTTCATAACCCGTGAAACCTTATTATAAAGTTTTATTTTAATAAGTATCCCCGCCACTTATGAATCACAATCGAAAATAGTTTTCAATCGCATGTTCTATTATATATGCCTCGATCGCACATCGCTAATATTTGCGATGTGATTGATCGCGTCACAAATATTGGTGATGCGATCGATCGCGACTTTACTCCGATCGCACCACCCGCCCCAATCGCAATCGAAACTGTGGTGTGTGTCACCTCTTGTCCCCCCTGATTATGATTGCCTGACTTAATCCCCATTGTTGTTTCCCATGCAGATCGGATGGCCCGTGCTAATCACAGATCTTTGTAATCACAGTGTTTTGGTTAAGCCCCCCAATCGGTTCATCGCAAGCATTTGCGATGCGATTGATCGCAACCCCCCTCCGATCATCGCAATCGAAAACTCCCTTCCGATCGCAATCGCAAGTCCTTCCCTCTGATCCCCGATCATGCCGACTCTCGACTTCATCCCGACCATCCATCTAACCCACGATCTGACGGTTATCGCTGTCTCTGCCCAATCACAATCAGAACATTTGTGATGTGCCGCTCCTGTTTCCCTCCGATTGTGATTGCTCCGAACAAATCCTAGTCATCCATCTCCCTGTTGATCCAATGGCTATTGCGCCCCTCGCCTAATCACAATCATAAGTTTTTTTGTGACATCCTTTTTGGCCCCTTCGATTGCGATCCCCCGATCCACTTCTCCACCATTGATCTTCCCTCTAGATCGAACGGTCCTAAGCTCATCGCTTCCCTTTCTTAATCGCAATCGGAACTTATGTGGTGTGTTTCCCCTGTTCCTTCCCGATTGCAATGCTCTGAGTTAATCATAGCCATCTGTTGGATCTGAAGATCTGACGGCTCAGATCTAATCGCCACTCCACCTCCGTTGGGTCCCACTCATACATTCATCTCCGCGCATTTTCATAGCATTTTCGCCAATTTCCTTTGTATTTTCATTTTTAACCAAAGTTTCATGTTTTCATTAAAGGTCTCGTATTTCATATATGTTTCATTCTATTTCATAAGGCCATCCCTCCTATTGATCTCCGTCATTGATCTTCGTCCCTGGACCATGATCTAACAGTCTGTGCTGCATTCTACCACCAAACCCTATTATTCATAGTTGTCACCATTTCATTGCACTTGTCACCATTATTTAGTGAAAGCCACCATTCTGCTGCCACCACACTGTCTTTTCTTCTGCCTTCTGCTCCATCCATCCTCTCATATGCATTGATTTTCTCATTCCAGTTGCGTGTTCTACAGGATGCAGGCATTTAAACGCCACCATGATTCGCAGTTATTAAGCTCAGTAAGATAGGTTTCAGAGCCCATTAGAGCAGAAAAATACTTGGGAAGGCATGGAAGCCTGTGTTCGTCGAAGTACAGGGCAGATACATCAGCAAAATATTTTTTTTTTCCCAAGAAAGGACGGGTTGCCCATATTGTTTTTATTTTATGCCGTGCCCTAGAGGAGATTTCTACCTAGAACACAATCCCAAGCTACTACGGCATTTGTTTCATAAGTATAGCAGACCATTGAGTCATTTATTTACATGCTGTTGATGCACCAAAGGTACTACAGAGTACAGCGAGCCAGAACGCATTAGAGACATGCCTGGAGTAAATGAAGCCTAATGAAGACCATTTTTTCCTCTAAAGTGCTAGGGATTAATGCTCTGAGTTTAAAACAGAATGGGCTTCAACCCTCTTCCTCTTCTGAGTGTTAATTGATGCATTTATTTTTCTACCTACCTCCTCTGCTTCTCTTCAGCTATAAAACTCATGAACAAAATATTGTAAAGGTTGTTGATGAGATATCAAAGAACTGCAAGCTTTTTCTGTGAGATATAGTTCTGTGTAAAGTTGTAAGATAGGCTGAAGAAAGATGTATTCAGGCTGAATGTTCAAGCTGTGGGCAATGTTGTACATGACTGGTGTTGTTTTTAATACGACAAGCACATTTCTTTGGATCTTGATCTAAAGCAGCTGGGGATGTTTTTCTATCTCTGTGTTTTATTTCATTCCATTTCAGTTCTTCTAGCTTGCATTAGAAATTTGGCATAGGATTTTCCCTTGTTAGGCACCCTATGCTTCTGCTCTCCTTGCCTTAATGTTTTATGCTAAATGTGTTATCTGAGAATTAGTTTCAGTTAATTTAACCAGTGTAGTGGATGTTATTGCCTGCTGGCTAATGTATGAGTTAATGAATCTGTTTCTTAGATGTTCTTGTTAGAGTTTAATTGAATGAATTGGGAACACTGGGAGTCTAGAACTCTGTCTCTGTCTCGCTAGGATCCTTTTCATTTAGTTAAACCTTTCTAATTTCCCTAAGTTTGCTCCTTGCCTTTCTTTGAGAGTTGCATAAGAGTATGTCCAAGAAGGTCTGGAGTTAAATGACCTCTGACTTGCTCTATAGACAGAAATTGGCCTACCCTCATTCTTTCATTTTCTTCCCTGATTGTTTCACTCCACCTATCCTTTTAGGATCCAATGCTTTAGATGACTAGCCCAACTGAAAGCCTGCATATTGAACAACAAGTAAACCCTTTCCTGACTCCATTTCCCCAATGGTCTTGAATACTATCTGGATTTATCTCTCTTTGCCCAAAATCTTCTTTGCCTTGCCTTGTCTTATATTGAATCCTTCATTCTTGATTCCCAACAACCAAATCAAACAAATCAAACAAACCTTGTGCCTATAACTAGCCTAACATCCTAAAATTTGAGCTTAAATACATAAAACTTTGACATATCTTAGAGAGATCCCTCTCTGGACCCACGAGGGCTAGATCCTGAGGTCTGAAAGTGGTTTGATGTTGTCTCATCTTTTGGTCTTGCCAATCTGGCGAAAACATGGGAACCCCAACAGATACTGAACTTGGATCTGCCATTCTTTTCAATGAATTAGCTGATAGTGTTGAGGAAGAAATAAGAGCAGAAAATCAGCATTCATAAAATCAGCATTTAGAAAATCAGCATGTAGAAAATCGACAAGTAAATGACGAAGAGATGGAGGAATGGTGGTCATTGTACTTTGATGGATCAATAGGAAAAGAAGGGGCAGGATCAGGGATTTGGATTACAAATCCAAATGATGAGAGTAAGTTTTACTCTTACAAACTAAATTTTGATTGCACAAACAACATGGCTGAATATGAATCTTTGATTTTGGGTCTAGATGTTTTGAATAAGATGAAGGCTCGAAATATTTCTTTTTTTTTTAGATTATGAATTAGTTATTAGACAAGTTGAAGGTGTCTATCAAACGAAGGATGTAAGAATGAGGGCTTACAGAAATTTAGTCTTAGACATGTTGGAAAACTTTCAGTTTTATTCCTTCATAGTCAAAACTAGAGATCAAAATTCTATTGTTGATTCCCTTGCTATCTCTGCAAGTATTTTCATCATTCCTATGCATTAAAATGAAAAATATGAGATTTAAGTTCGTCATAGGCCAGCTATACTGGAAACTATCATAAACTGGCAATTTTGTGATGATGACCAGCAGGTAAAGAATTTTATTGAGCTGAAAGAAGAATTTGAAAATACACATTTAGATCAGAAAAATCTGTTTGTTGAGTCTAAAGGAAATTCTGAAGTTTTGCAATTGAAGAATAATGAAATACCAAAGGGTCTTATTCTTCTTGAGAATATTTTTGATCATAATGATGTTTTTAAAGCACAAAAATTACAAGCTGATGAAGAGGAAGTAGAGAGCTGTAATCTTGGTACATTAGCTTTGCCTAAAATGATAAAAATTTCGAAGTTTGCTTCAGCTGATGTGAAATTAAAATATATTGAGATGATGAGAAGGTTTATGGATGTTTTTTCTTGGAGTTATGTTGATTTAAAGCAATATGACCCTTCTATTATTCAGCATACTATTCCTATTAAAGACAATGAGAAACCATTCAAACAAAAGTTGAGGAGAATTAACCCTCTTCTCATGCCATTGATTGAAAAGGAGGTTAAGAAACTCTTTGATGCAAAGATCATTGTTCCAATCAGATTTTCAAATTGGCTTGAAAATTTAGTTCCGGTTAGAAAGAAGAGTGGAGAAATTAAAATTTGTATTGACTTCAAAAATTTGAATAAGGCTTCACTAAAGGATAACTATCCTCTTCCTAAGATGGATTTAATTCTGAAAAATATTGTTGGTTCACAAAGGATTTCTATGCTTGATGGTTTTTCAGGTTACAATCATATTCTTGTGCATCTAGATGATCAAGAAAAAACAGCCTTCGCAACATCATGGGGTACATTCATGTACGCTAAAATGCCTTTTGGTCTCATGAATGCAGGAGCTACCTTCCAAAGAGCAATAGACATTGCTTTTTTTGAAGAAAGGATAAGTCGGTATTTGTTTATCTTAATGAAATCACAGTCTTTTCAAAGATTGAAGAAGATCATTTGAAACACCAGAAAAAATTCTGCTGAAATGTAGAAGGTTTAGTATCTCTGTTAATCCTACTAAAAGCTTCTTTGCTTTAACTTCAGGAAAATTACTTGGTCATATCATTTCTGAAGATGGAATTAGGATTGATCCTAATAGATTTAATGCAATTCAAAAGGTAGATTTGTTAAGAAGTAGGAAAGAGATTCAATCTTTTCTTGGGAAAGTGAATTTTGTTAGGCGTTTCATTCCTAACTTTGTTGAGATTGTAAAAGATATAACAAGGATGTTAAAGAAAGGAGTTGAAATTAAATGGACAGCTAAAGCAAATAAATCTTTTGAATAAATCAAGAAGGTACTCACACAAGCACCGATACTCATCAGTCCGGATTTTTCCAAAGATTTTTTGGTTTTTACATTTTCTTCCGAAAACAAAATTGCTGGAGTTTTGCTACAAAAAGGAAAGCAAGGTATTGAACAGCCTATTTCTTTATTTAGTAGGAAATTAGCAAATGTTGAACTGAAGTATAATATTCTAGAGAAGCAGGCCTATGCTTTGGTGAAAGCTATAAAAGATTTCAAAATTTATATTTTGCATTCGCACATCATAGCATATGTTCCAAGTGCTGTGATAAAATACATTCTAACTCAGGAAGATCTGGATGGAAATAGGGGAAAATGGATCACCAAATTGCTGGAATATGATATAGAAATCAAACCAATGAAGTTGGTGAAGGGACAAGGCTTGGCGAAAATAATGACTCAGTCAAGTCTGGACTGTCCTGACATAAATCTGAATGCAAAAATATCAGAAATCTCTGAAAATGAAAAAGAATTGGTCCAAATTGATGAGAAATTTCTTACTTCAGAGTGGTATAAGGATGTGGTTTTTGTCCTACAGCATAATAAAGCTCCCGCTGATCTATCAAAGTCCAAAGAAAGGTTTGTTAAGCTGAAATCATTGCGATATTTTTTTTATGATAGAATTTTGTTTTGGAAAGATGCAGGAGTAATTTTGTTGAATTGCCTACTTGAAGAAGAGGCTGAAAAGATCATTGAAGAATTCCATAAAGGTAATTGTGGAGGACATCATCATTGGAAAGCTACAGCAAACAAGATCCTAAGAGCTGGATATTTTAGGCCAAGAATTTTTAAAGACATTTACAAAAATATCGCTGCATGTCACGAGTGCCAAATTTTTGAAGGAAGAAGAAAGCTTGTACCTCTACCTTTGGTTCCTATCCATGTTGAATCTCCTTTTCAGAAATGGGGGCTAGACTTTATTGGAGAGATACATCCATCTTCATCAAGGCAACATCGCTGGATTCTTACAGCAATAGACTACTTCACCAAATGGATAGAGGCAATACCAACAAGGCAAGCTAATGATTCTGTTATTATTTATTTTTTAGAGAATAATATATTGTCAAGATTTGGATATCCCATGAATATTATAACAGATAATGCTCAAGCATTTAAGTCTAAGAAGATGATAAATTTCTTCCATCAATATCACATCACTCTTGAACACTCTACATCATACTATCCGCAAGGTAATGGTCTTGTTGAATCATCAAACAAGAGCATTGTAAGAATCATCAAAAGGGTACTGCAGGAGAAAAAGAAATCTTGGCACTTAAAGCTGAAGTACACCTTATGGGCTGATATGATTTGTACAAAGAGATCAATTGGAACTTTGCCATATGAATTAGTCTATGGGGCTGAAGCTATTTTCCCAACATCACTTAGGGTTCTGGTTATGAAGTTAATTCAAGGACTTGAAGAAGAACCAAATGCCATCCAAAGGAGGATAAACCAGCTGATAGCCTTGCAATAAAAGAGAAATGAAGTCTATGACAATCATTAGCATGTTCAAAATAGAATTAAGAATACATTTGATCGGAAGATCAAAGAGGAAAGTTTTCAGATTCATGACAAAGTGCTGAAATGGTAGGCCAAAATTGAGGAAAAGGGCAAGCATGGTAAGTTTGAGAATTTATGGAAGGGTCCTTTTCAGATTGTTGGTTTTCATGGGAACAACACTTACATATTTCAGGAAATTGTTGGAGGATCATATGCTGGAGGGCTTGTTAATGGTAGGTTCCTAAAGCATTATGTTTGTTGAAGTATTATAGATCACTCATGACATTGTATATATTCATCTTTGTCAGTTTTTTTCCAATAAATGACAAGCTGAAACAAAAATATTAAGCCCGAGGTGAAGGCCCAACAGTTTGAAGAAGATGCTTGTCAACAAAATTTCTGTTTTTATCAAAAAATGGATAGCACTGGACCTGCGAGTTCTTAGTGTACGACAGGGGCACACTATCCCAAGTGGAGCCACTATTATCACTATTAAAATTTTCTAAACTTAGTCAGTTTATACTTGTTCCTAAGTCATGGTATTAGATAGGGTTAGAGTCATTTTTATGTTTTATAGGGTCTAAGACATAGGTTACAAGTTTCATTTCATCACCAAATAAAGTGCATAAACCTTGCTTTACTCTTTAGAAGTCTCATACCACGTTTTGAAAACTATATTTTAAGTCTTTTTCAAAAGAAAATTGAATAAGCCACGAAACCATGTTTTCGTAGCACACTCAGTGTAAAAAACTACTTCTGCGCTACGAAAACGCTGGTCTTTTCATAGCGCAAAATCCCGAAATCACATTACCAGTGCTACGAAATCGGGGATTCAATTTTTTTCGGTTTAGCTATCACATCCTTTAGTTTGGGTTAAATTTTCATGATTATGGTGTCAGTCCATGAATCCTCCTTCACACATGCAACCATCCAAAGCAGTTATGAAATCATAATGGGATTCGTTAGGGGTCATTTTTCATTGGTCCTTTGCAAATTTGAAAAGGGGTTGGTTATCATTGATTTTATCTCATGCAAAGAAAGCATTGCATGCATATCTATTGTTGAAAGAGAAGCTCATGATAAGAAACCAGAGCTCTCATTAATTTTTCAAGTGAGGCAGAGTTTTCAATCAAGTGAGGCAGAATCCAATTGATGTTATGTCAATAGTTTTGATACTTGCTAATCTAGTGAGTTTGAAAATAATTTCTGACTGAAACAAGGTTTTAAATCAAGCAAGGCAGAACTAAATTTTCAAGCGAGTGAGTTCATCCAACAAGGAGGTCTATTACAAGTTTGCTGAAGACACAGGGTTTTCAGGAGGAAGATGACAAAAGAAAAGAGAAATCATAGGCCTATTCACTGTCTGAGAACAAAACCTGAAGGTTTAGAAACTCTCACAAGAGATAAATCTGTTGAAGAAGCCTTCAAGAAGGTAGGGTGCTGGAGGTTCTGCGAAAAGCTTCAAGGAGGGCATAATCAGGTTACCAAAGAATTTTCCATGAACTTCACAGGGTCAAACACAAAGGCTGGTTTTCTAAATTTACCAATTTCTCCCAAGTTATATCAAAAGTCACATAAATTCCAAGGGGGGAAGATATATGGTTCAAGAATTTTAGGTTTGAAATGCAACCCTACAAAATCTTTTTGAAACCAGAGTTTATGGATATTGATTTGAACAAAGTTGTGCCAAGAAGTTATGTCAAGGATGTATTTTCCAATCTACTCTATAACATCCAAAGGTACTTCACTTGCGAAGGGAGATACCACAAGGTGTACACTTATCACTTTAAACTCTTATTGCATTTCACAGGAATAATCTCTCTAGACTTACCTTTCTTTCTATTTCGAAGTCTGGCCAAGATGGCAGACAAAGTACAGATGAAAACTCAGGCATGTGAAACCTCATTATTTCATCATGGTCTAGTCAAGTTAATAGTTTTGCATGAGCTTCAGAAAGTGAATAGAGAATGGTCTTCATTTCTCTTTTTGAGTGGAATAGGAATTGAAGGAACAAGTGCCAGCCCTCAAGTCAAATAAACATTTCCATCAAAGACTACTGAACCTGCAAGAAAAAAATCAAGGAGGTTTGTCAAGCTTAAGCCCAGGAAACAGGTTAAGGAACCAATGATAAACACATCACTGAAAATTCAAAGGACTCATCAATCTGCACAGAAGAAGAGAACTCATGTCAAAGAGATAATTCAAAAACAGTCAACTAGTAAAACAACTCAGAAGAAGTTGACTAGGAGTCAGAGGTCAAAGGAGAAGGGTAAGGTTGTGGTCACAAATGAAAACTTGGAATTAAGAGGTGATTTGAATGATATATTACAAGCTATCAACATTGAATATTCTCCCCTGGTTCAAGCAGATTTCATCAAACTAGATACAGGTGGAAAATAAAAGAAATTGAGAACATCCAAAAAATTAGATTTTGAGGTTGAAGTGTTAGAGTTTGTCTTTAAGCCTAGAAAACCCTTGACTAGGCAGTCTAAGAAATTTCAGCAGCCAGAATTGGAGATAGACCAAACAAGAGGTGAGGATGCAAATTTTTTTGAAGAAACCATAAATATATCATCTCAAATACTTGAAGAAGATAGAAACAAAGTTTTTAATACTCAGAGAGAAAAGAGTAGTTATGAGGAGGTTAAAGACAAACTCAGACTTGAAAACATTGAAATTGATAAATTGAAGAAAAAAGTGAGAATGCATGTTGTAGAAAGGTCAAACTTTGAGAGGTTGAAAAGTCTGTGGGAGCTAGAAAAGGTTTCAAACATTGAGTCAATCAGCAGTCAGGATCAATTCTTCATATGGATCATCCCTGCAATCAAGGAAGCAAAGTTCATAAGGATGGTTAATACCAAACTAAGAGCTAATAATAGAAGGCTTAAAAGGCAGATTGAAGATCTTGAGATACAACTAGAAAAGCTTGAAGATCAACCACAGCCAAAATGAGTGTAAATAGTAAGTAACATCTCCTAACACATTTTTGGGGTTATGTGGAAAAATTTCATTTTTGAAAGCAGTTCAGAGTTGGTTTTTGTTTATTATGAGAGCTTATATATAACTGAAAGGATGCCAATAAAGGTTGGAAACTCAATTTTTTAGAAAAATCTATGAAAAGATAGACACAACAGTTTCGTAGCGCACTACAAAACTGCTGTAGGTGTTGTTAGAGTCAGTATCTTCATCCCTCCGTCAGAGATCAAATTTCTCTTGTTGCATTTCATTTTAGGTGTCTCATTCAGTTCAGTTAGCTGCATTCCATTAGGAGCATGGATCATCTGACGGAAGGGTCTTTTCTCTCATATCCCTCATGTCATTTACCTGCTGGTCCATGTCTATTCATCGAAATCATTTTAAAATCATTTACAGTCATGTTTGGTCCCTTGGTCAACAAAGAGTCATTTTAAGGTTTCAGTCTCATTAAGTCTAGGGTTTCGTTAATTTAGTCTTAAAAATGACTAATAATGTCAACAGGCACATGAGGGAGGTTTGAAATAAGTTTTCATCACAAAAATTTCATCATCATAATGCTTGATAATGATTTTTCTTCAAAACTCTGTTTTGAAAAAAAATTGTCTATTTTATCCTTTTGTAATAAATGCAATGTAATTTTCAAAGTTTTTTCAGTTGTGAAGTTTTTCAGGTGAAACCCTGGTCACCTTTGCCAAAATCCCATGCCAAATATCCCTGCAAAGACAGAAAATACTCATCATTCAGCTAAAAAATAAAAAAGGAAACAAAAACACAGTTATGTGAAAAGTGTCAAAGTCTGCAACATTAAAAAAGTGGGTTTTCTAAATAAAAAATCAAAATCCTTTGTATATATAAGATATTTTCATATTCAACAATCCATTTGCAAGCAAAGTCATCAAAGAGCCAAGTCAAATTGTTGAGGAGGGCGAAGTAGTGTTGGAAGGCCGAGACTGTGGTTGAGTTTATAGGCGCGCCGCACAGGGCGTTGGGCACGACGCACTGGCTGAGCGCGGTGCATAAGGCCGCTCACCACTGTGTTAATTTGAACTTGCACGGTGCACACAGAGTGCATGATGCATTGGGTTATGCGCACGGCACATTGGCCCGAAAAAGAAAAATTGTTGCCATTTCCCTCAAATTTCAAAACGAAACGGTCTCCTCTGCTCCAAGTAAATTCAAGTCATCTTGCAACTTCCATTGATCAGTGTTTGGTGTTGTTTGAAAAAAGGAATATAAGAGTTTTAATGCCAAAATTATAAACCCTATCCTCTTGTTAAAATTTTTTCCTTTAGGGTTTTAAAATTGGTGTTTTAAAAATAGTTTTGTGCCAAAATTGTTCATTCCTCACTGTTCATCCCTCCCTCTCACTGTTATACTATCAAATACAAGCCCATTTCCATATCCCTAAGTCAGTTCATTTCCTATCATTATCCCTTTCCCATTTCACTTGTAAAAAATTCCCAAACCCCAAGTTCCCTAAACAGTCAAGTAACTGTCCATTGTTCCTACATTTGTCAAAATTCTAAAAGGCAAATTATCACTTGACAAGACCCCATTTTCCCCACTATCCTATTTCTCCCACAGTCCCTTCCCTTTGGCACATATTTGGCAATTGAAACAAAACACCAAATTCTCGTTCTTCATCTCATTCAAGCCAACATACACCTTTCATTAACCTTGAGTACCATGGAGACAAACATTGATACAACATATGACAGAGATAGTGATTCTACCACTGAGCTACATGCACCGAGAAGGCCTCGTAAAGGTGGCAACATGTGAGAGAAGAGCCCACCTCATTGACCCAATTGCAGGCTTGCCCACTTGCCATGGCATGTTTTCATGAGCATTCATGCTATCAATATTGTGAGATGATTTCTAGGATTCATCATCATCATGAGTTGGCTCATTTGTTTGTATTGCATTTACATGATGGTCAGGTAACTCTTGCTGGTGTAAATTTCACTTTGACACCGGAAACCATCTCTCAAGCAACAGGAATATTGAATGTGGGTGAACAGTGGAACAAAGGACAGCAGGTGGAAAAAGTGCATTATGAACCATACATCAGGCCAAGCTATGTGAGGTAGCTCAGCAGGGTGTTCCCATTCCGGTTCCTAAAGGAATCCTATGCGCCTTTGATGAAACTCATTATCAGATACTTCAGTTGTGAGGGCCGGTTTTCACGCCTCTATGCCTACCACATAAGATTATTGATGCATTTCACTAGAATGAGGATGATGAAAATACCTTATTTCATGTGCCGGAATATTGAGAGGATGACCATGCTTGTGCAGAAGAAAACTCTTGAGCAGCCGTACAACAGTATTTATCACTATGCACTCATCAAGATCGTGGATGTACATCAGCTTGGATTGCAGGGCATTTCTTGGGAAGATTTCATTTCCCGTGATTTATTCACAGTTCCTCAGGTTCCTCTAGAGGTTTTCCATGATGCAGGTGAACCTTCACATCAGCCTGAAGGTCATGAGACAGAGCCTACCAGTGTGCCAGTGTTTTTTACTTATCAAAGAGGCACCAGACTATTATTTGCAGCAGCCCGATGAGTACTATCTCCACCCGGGGTGGAAGGGGTCTCATTTATGTCATCAGCAGCACAGGTACAAGTAAAATATAGAGGTAAGAGGTCCATGCAGGATAAGGGACCTTCAGGAGGCCAAGATACTGATTTCATATTGATTGATGAGGATTTGAGCTCTCCAAGTTCAAAGTTGAGAGAGATCATTCAGGAGCAGAAGGCAGAGATTGAAACCTTGACCGACAAGTTGCAGAGAGCCCAATGGATCATAAAATACCTAGAGTAGTGAAACAAACAGTTAGAAGACCAGCAAACAATCATGGAGTTGCAAAACATCCGTGAAAACCGACAAGCTGCCCGAAGAAGCCAAGATGAGATGACACCCATTGAGCGTGAGATTGAGGCTGATAGAGAGACTTGGCTTGAGAGGGTCAATATTCATCTTGAGAAGCTATTGGGGAAGGAAAAAAAGGAAAATAACATGCTCAGGCACATGAAGAACCATTATTGGGCACGAAATCATGTTTGCGGCGCGAGGATCAAGATCCTGAAAGCAAGGCTAAGGAGGGCACTAAAGCGTCGTAAAAGGCATCATAGACTCCAAGTTTTGGCCAAAGCTTATTTTTTCCAACATAGTGCTTGATGGTGGACATTCAGACCAAATTTCAAGAAATTTGGGAAAAATTTTGTCAATTTTGAATTTTTGGGCCTAAACATAGATTTCCCTGCCCGACACGTAGCACCACTTGGTGCGCGCTTATAATTGGCAGCTCTTCTGGAGGAAAAATTTTCATTTCTAGATTTTTCATCAAAATTTATGCATGAATATGGATTACCTAAGGATTTCATCAAGTTCTGGGTTGCCTAAAGGGTCAAAAACACCCTAAAAATGGCCTTTCTACTACTTTTTGCACACACAGGAAGCAGTGTTGGGAGATTTGATTTTTGGAGGGGCAAATGGAAACCCAATCTAGAAATTCCACTTGGGTTGGAAACTAGATAGGCAGGGCTTTCCAACAAGCACTCCTACACTAAATTTTGACTTCGGGAAGGCCCTTAAAATCAACCTCAAACTGTGCTACGCATAGAGATTTCAGGCGCGGCGCATAGGGAAATTTGGCCTATTTTTCACTCAGCAGCTCAGAATTTTGCCTAGTTTTGGCTAGTTTGACTTTTTCATGTAACTCTTGATGTACCTTGATGTAATTTCATGACCTTGATGTAATTTTGGCACATTTTTACTCATCTTAGTGGATTCATTCACCAAAAAGTGAAATGTAAGTGAATGAATCAGTTTCCTATCATATAGAGGCAAGTTGTTTCATTGCCTATTTTCCAGTTCCTAGTTTAGATATGGTTGAAACAACTCCTAGAATGATGAGCTCGACCCCTAGAGGCATGGGAATGAGTTAGGCTTGTCTATATCATGTAGTTCTTTAGTCATTTTCAGGGTTGGACACTTGGGATTGCTTGGCACTTCATTGTACATTTCATCTCTGCAATTTTGGCAAAGGAATAGACCAGGGTTTGCAGCACTCTTTGGGATCCATGTGGCTCTGTGTTTTGATGGTGTTTTTCTCCATGTGATTGTAAGTTCACTGATGTTTATGTGTATCATTTCCCTTCTCCTTTCTTCTTAAATTAAACAATTGAGTGATAAAGGTGGAATTCATTAGATTTCTTTGCTCTTCCTTTAGTTTTGTTTAGTTTTCCATGTTTTCATATTTTTGAAGAGGATTATTGAAAGCTTCTTTCCCTCTTCATCTCCTCACCAGTCTGAACTATCCATTCATTCAATCCAAAGCATCAAAATAATTTCCTTCCTTGCCTCATTCAGAACTCTACAGAAACTAGGCCTCATCCCTGAACCCAAAACTTCCTTTCCCTTTGTTTCCAAAAAAACCCTCAAAATCAAAATCAAACTCCTTTACTTATATACCTAGCCTAAAATTAGCCTTTATTTCAAGTCATCTCAAGCCCCTTCGATTATTTTTGTTGAGATTGACCCGGAGAGAGCCCTCTCCTATTCTGGTAGGGCTAGCTACCAGACTTAGCGTGGTTTGATGTTACCCTGAACTCTGCCTTCTTTTAGCCTGAGGTAGATTTAGGCAATAATAGGTGTCATGCACAGCAGTTTCGTAGCATGCTACGAAACTACTGTAGGATGCAGTTTAAACAATTTTTCAAGGTTTCAAAGGGTGAAAGGGCATGTTTTTAAAAATTTTATGCTGATAAAGAATGTATAAAGGTCACAAGTGAATATCCGATGGCAAAACAAAGACAAGTGAAGATTTCAAGTGAGGTTTTCAAAGGTAAAGTTCTGCGCTACGAAAACAGCAGACAGTTTCATAGCGCAGCAATGTTAACAGTTTTTGGCACTTCTCCAAAGGTTTGTTTTGGGCATAGCTGGAAGTAAAAAATCACAATAGTTTAATAAGACTTTGCCACATGTTTTGAGCACAAGTTGGTCAGTAGATGGTTTGAGGAAACATAAATGAAGCACTATAGCTATTTTGCAGGGAGCATGTTCCTATCTTTCAGGGAAGATAAGAGGAAAATCAATATAGTCAAACATCAAGGAGATGGACATCATGAAGGTCGAAGTTTAGGAGGAGTAGCTGTCAAATAGAATATTTAATATTTGGATAAGTTTGTTAAGTTATGATAAAGAGTTTTAATCCTAGTTGTATTAGGACTCTAGAACAAACAGTTTAACTGTCAGAGGTAATTAAAAGTTTGTTTTAGCAGTTGATAGGTGTCAAGCTAGCAAATTCGAATTTTTCTCAATTGTTTGGAGAGAATCCAAGGATGTAATGATCACTCTATAAGAGACAAGAAGTCGAATTGCATAGGGTTGGTAATTTTCATTAACAAGAATGCTGTTTTGTTGTAGCAGACACTGTGTTTTTATATTAATACAGAGATATTGGTTTCATCACTCAGGATTCAGAAAGGGTTATTGATGTTTGATATTCTCCTAGTTGTCCTCTTTCAATTACTTGCAATGGCATGAATGTATGTTACTTATAATTCACTGAAGGTGCTCTAACTTCCTTCATATGTTCATGAACTGTGTTTATTTTCTGTCCTACTATTCTGTTGATGCATCTAAACCCTGAAATGCCCTGACTTCCATATGAAGTTGATATTCATGTTATGTGAAACACATTTGACTCCATAAGCTCAATAGATGTTTGTTTATTAGAAGTACAACCAATTATCCATTTTTATCCATTTTACTCATAGAGTTAGCCATCTAATCCTTATTTTAAAATCATAGACCTATTGAGAGAGCCCTCTCAGGTTGAGGAGGCTAAGCCTCAACTAAAAGTCTGGTTTGAAATAGTTACTCAGAGTCTTCTTGATCAGCAGCCTATTAGGGTATGATTTTGAGATAACACGTTCTATGAAATCTGTGATGATCTAAATTATCATAGATTGAATAGATATCATCCAGATCGCATCAAATTGGTATTATCCTAGGTTAGATTAGATTAGACTTATTTCAAAGTTTTGAATTATAGAATAAATTTGTTTTAGTTTTTAGTAATTCTTTATGCAAATCCTTTGAGAGAAACCCAACAATCACACAAAAAACCCAACTTTGGGAAATTGGTCCCATTACACCCAATCAGAGCCACTATCCCAAACGGAAAAAGGAACTATCTTAAGGTCCGGACCGGGTGGTTATCCCCTTTGTTGTTGCCATATTTTTCTGAGGCCTCAACATTTTTGGCACTAGAAGGAGGGCCTGACTATGAATGGAATATAAATCTAAACGTCAAACTAGAATCCCTCATAAGAGTTGATCTCCCCAAAAGCATCCTACAACTTCCCGATCAAATTCTAAATCACCAACTCAGAAATCGGAAATTGTAGAAACTTTCCCCTCATCTCTTGAAATATTCAGACATTCATCTACTTCAGAATTCACTCTTGAATCTCTCGAATTTTAGTCTTTAATTCAGAAATTAGAAGGTGTTATTGCCCAAATCCACCTCAGGCTGAAGGAAGGCGGGATTCAGGGTAACACCAAACCACGCTCAGTCTGGTAGCTAGCCCTACCAGAACAGGAGAGGGCTCTCTCTGGGTCAATCTCAGGAAAAATGTATCGATAGGCCTTGAGATGACTGAAATGAGTGCTAATTTTAGGCTAGGTATATTAATCAAGGAGTTTGAAATGATTTTTTAAGGTTTTTTGTTGGAAAAAGGGAAAGGAAATTTTGGGCTTGGGGATGAGGCCAAATTCTTGCAGAGTTCAAGTTGGGGCAGGGAAGGCAATGAATTTGATGTCTTAGATTCAATGAATGGATGGAAAATACTGCTGAGGAACTGAAGAGGGAAAGAAGGTGTGAGGATCCTCTTCAAACTGATGAAAACATATAAAACTAAACAAAAGTTGAAGGCATAGCACCAGCAAACTAATGAATTCTACCTTAGTTACTCATTTGTTTAATTTAGAAGCAAAGAGAAGGGAAATGGAATGCATATAAAATTAATGAAACTTAAAGATACATGGAGAAAAAAATCATCAAAACTCAGAGCCACAAGGATCCCAACAAGTGCTGCAAAACTTTGGTCTTTCCTTTGCCAAAAATCTGAAATGAATATACAATGAGGTGCCAAACTATTCCCAAAAGTCCAACCCTGAAAATGTCTCAGAAAATACATGATATAGACCATCCTTAACCCTTCCCATGCCTCTAGGGGTCGAGCTCATCCTTCTAGGAGTTGTTTCAACCAATTCTAAACTAGGAACTAAAATCTAGGCAATCAAACAACTTGCCTCTATATGCTAGGAAACTAATCCATTCATTTAATTTTCACTTTTTAGTGAATGAATCCTCTAGAACAAGTAAATGTGAGCTAAAATTACATCATATTTATCAATTTACATCAATATAGATCAATAATTACATCAAAAAGTGAAACTAGTCAAAACTGGGTGAATTTCTAAGCTGAAGAGTCAAAATGAGGCCAAATTTCTCTATGCGCTACGCCCAAAAACTCAATGCGTCGCGCCACTTTGAGCCTATTTTTGAGGCACTTCCTGAAGTCCAAATTGAGCTCATGATAACTCGTGCAAAATCCCTTTTTGTCTACTATCCAACCCAAGTGGAATATTTCAATTTGGAGTTCATTTTCCCCTCCAAAACTGCAATCTCCCAAGACTGGTTCCTGCTGGTGCAAAAGGTGGTAGAAAGGCCATTTTTGGTGTGTTTTTGATCCTTAAGACCATCCAGAACTTGATGAAATATTTCAGCCATTCTTGAGCATGCATAATTTATCATAAAAAACCCAAAAATATCAAGTTTTCCTCCAGAATATCTCTCAAACGTAAGCGCGCGCCAAGTGGCACGACACGTCGGGCAAAAAAATCTGTTTTGCGACCAAAATTTCAAAAATGACAAAATTTTCCCCAAACTTGCTGAAATTTGGAGTGAATATCCCTCATCAAGTGTCATGCTCAGCTAAAGAAGCTTCGGCCAAGATTTGAAGTGGATCAGGCCTTTTTCGCCTCCTTAGTGCCCTGCTCAGCCTCGCTTTCAGGATCTTCATTTTCGCTTTGCAAACATGAGTGCGAGCCCAGTAGTGGTTCTTCATATGTCTGAGCATGTCTTTGTCCCTATTTTCCTTCGCCAATAGTTTCTCAAGATGAATGTTGACTCTCGTAAGGCAAGTCTCCCGCTCAAATGGTGTCATGTCACATGGTCTCTTTCGGGCCAATTCACGGTCTTCACATATTTGCCGCAACTCTATGAGTGTCTGCTGATCCTCCAATTGTTTGTTCCGCTACTGAAAATAAGGCTCTGGTACCTCTCTGATAGGTAACACACACTGGAACACTGATAGGCTCTGTCTCAGGAATCTCAAACTGATGTGAAGGCTCACCTGCATCATGAAAAATCTCTGGAGGAGGCTGAGGGGCTGTAAAGAAGTCACGGGAAATGAACTCCTCCCATGCAATGCCCTGCAATCCAAGCTGATGTACCACAATCATCTTGATGAGCGCATAATGATAAATGTTGTTATGTTGCTGCTCTGGAGTCTTCTTCTACACAAGGGTAGTCATCCGCTCTATGTTTCGGCACATGAAGTATGGAATATTCATCAGTCTCACTCTCGTGAAATGCATCAACAGTCTGATGTGGTATGCATAAAGGCGTGAGAATCTACCCTCACAACTGAAGTATCTAATGATGAGCTTCATTAATGGTGCATAGGACTCCTTCAAGAATCTAAAAGGAAACACCCTGCTGAGCTGCCTCATATAACTAGGCCTGATGTAAGGTTCATAATATGCTCTATCCAAAAGCTGTCTCTTATTCCACTCTTCACCTATGTTTGGTATCCCGGTTGCCTGAGAAATGGTTTCTGGTGTCAGGGTGAAGTTCACTCCAGCAAGGTTTACATGACCATCATGCAAATGTAAAACAAATAAGCAAACCAAATCCTGATGATGCTGAATCTGAGCAATCATCTCACAATACTGAAAACATGAATGTTGCTGAAAGCATGCCATTGCAAGCGGGCAGGCTTGCAATTGAGTCAATGAAGTGGGCTCTTCTCTGATGTGCCTGCCACTTTTATGAGACCTCCTCGGTACATTTAGCTCTGCATTTGAGTCACTGTCTTGCTCATATCCTTTCTCATATGATGAATTTGTCTCTGACATGGTGCTAAAAGCAAGGTGTATCACAAGTATATGTTGATATATATGTGGCGAAAACAAGAGTTTGTCTTTCAATACCCAATGTGCCAAATATGTAATGAGAAACTGTGAGGAAATATTACAGTGGGTATAATGGACTGTCAAGTGAAATTTGAGTGTGAGGACAGTCACTTGACTGCTTGGGGGACTTCGAGATTTGGGGATTTTATAAGTGATATGGGAGTGGGAGATGGTGATGGGAAATGTAGTTTTTAGAGATAGGGATAAATGAAATGACAAGATATATTTAAGCTAAGTGAAATCAAGGATATAAAGTCAGTCCATGAATGTTTTGGGAATTGGGAATTTATAAATGATATGAAAGGGGGAGGGCTAATAGGGTTTAGTGATAGGGAAAATGGGTACAAGGGATATGATTTTTTTTGGACAGAGGGAATAGGAGAGGGGATTTTGATAGTAGTGTGACAACAAGGAGGAAAGGAAACACAAGTGGGAATGGAGTTTACAAACTGGCACCAACAACCACACTTTAAATTTCAAGCATAAACCCTATGGAACAGTTTTCATCACATGAGAGGGTTTGTGATTTTCCCAATTAAACTTTCAAATTCCTTCCTCCAAATAACACTCAATGCAAACTAAAATCAACGGCAAAGAGCTCACAAACTTACTTGGAGCGATCAAGATGAACTATTTTGATTTTGGAGCAAATGATGATGATTTTTTAGCCTGTCGACCCTGTGCGCCGCGCACAAGCCCAGTGCGCCGCGTCTCGTGGATGCGCCACGCTAGTGGAAAAATGCACTGTGGCAGGAGGCCCAGTGCGTCGCACAGCCTATGTGTGCCACGCTCTTACCCAATGCGCTGCGCAGAGTCTTAACACACAGTCATGGTTTCAAAATGACATCTTCACCCTCTCACCACTGAATTTCGACTTTCTTTGATGTCTTGGATGCAAAAGGATTTTCAAACAATGCAAATATCTTTATAAAGTCATGGCTTTGATTTTCTCTTTGTAAAGACCCACTTTTGTAATGTTTCAAAATTGGCATTTCTTCACTTTTAATACAACTCTGTTCTTCAAGTTTCCTTTTTGATTTTTTGGCTTGAAACGATGGCTTCTTGGTTGATTTTTTGCAGGGATGGTGGCATTTGGACTTCAAAAAAGGATGACCAGAGGCTGCATTTGAAGTACTTCATGGCGGAAAACTTTAAAAATAGATATTTATTACAAACAATTAATTTAAAGATTTCTTCTTCAAAATAGAGTTTTGAAGAAGAAACATCTTTGAGCATTATTAATGATGAAAATCTTGAAATGAAAACTTATTGAAGACATCCTCATGGCCTGTGGGCATTATTTGACATTCTAAAGACGAAACCCTAGACCTAGTGACTGAAAGACTCTTTTTTGACCAACATACCACCTATGACTGTAAATGACTGAAATCAACTTTAATGAATTTTGATAAATTTTGACCAACCCAGCAGGTACAAACATGAGGGAGAATGAGAGAACAAAGCCCTTCCGTCAGATGATGGCATGCCCCTAACAGAATGCAAATGAATGAGCGGAATGAGACACCTAAAAATGAAATGGAATAAGAGAAATGATCTCTGACGGAGGGATGTAAAGACCGACTCTAATAGAAGGAATATCAATTTCTGCAGAAAATCCCGTTAATCCAGAAGCTTCTGAAGAAAGTATTACTTCTCTATTTATAGAAACTGGTATATTGACTAGATCTAAAAGTAAAAGACTTGGAATTCCTCCTTTTTTAGTTTCCAATTGAACCACATTGCAAAAAGGTTTCTATATCCAGATCTAAGTCAGATACGAGTGAAGTCACATCAAATTTCCCTTCAGTTACTTCTTCACATCCTCTTACTCAATCTACATCTTCTTTTTCTTCCATTTCCCCTACTCAAACAATTAGTACTATTACAAGTAGTATTGTTCCAGTTGTAAGTTCTTCATCCATTCCCCCTACTTCTAGAACTACTTCTATATCTTCACAAACTTCAAATCCAAGTATGGCTAATTGGCCTTGGACGAATCCTGGTGCTGTATTGATAGAAAATACAAATTCTCTTCCGGATCATCCAGAAAAATGGTCACCTAAATATAATCCAGATGATGGTCTTCCTGTGGAAGAACATATCAATAATTTTATGTTAGCCATGAATCTGAATGGAGTTTCTCATGAAGATATCGTAGTCAGATTGTTTCCTTATACTTTACAAGGATCTATAGGATCCTAGTATTTTTCATTTCCAGCAGGATCAATAGCCGTTTGGGCAAATTTTGAACAAGTTTTTCTTGCAAAATTTGGAGATGATAGAACTGCTGCATCTTTAATCAATGCCCTTTCTAATATAAAGACAAATTCAAGTGAAAGGATCAAATATTTCAACTCCAGATTTAACAAGTTATTAAACAAGATCCCAACTATTTCCAAGCCTGTTGTTGATGTACAAATAGAATGGTATATTTATTCTTTACCTTGTAATATAGATATTTTTGTAGATAGAGCTAGTAAAGCTACCCTTTTAGAGAAAATGAAAGAAGCCCTCGCTATAGAGAAAAGAATCTCGGCATTAGAAAAATGATCAAAAATAGAAGACAAGAAAACAAAGAAAGTCACATTTAATCAAGATGCTAAAAAGAAAGTCTCGAAAGATCCATTTGATCTTGAAGGTCTTCAAAAAGTATTAAAGACTATTTCAAATGACATGATTGAAATAAAGAAACAGGTTGCTGAAACATCAACTCCTAATAAATCATTTCACCCATTTTAAAAAAACCCTTATTCAACATCTCAGCCTCCAAACGTGATTTCAAATGCTGAATCCAATCAAGATACTGAAGATCCCTCACCATCTGAATAAGAACCAGAACCTGAGGAAGAAGTTGAAATGAATGGGTTATGGGATTTCATTCTTCCCTCAGAAGAAGAAAGAGAAGCTATTTCTGTGTCTACTAGAAGCAAATATTCTCCTGATTCAACTATATCAAATCAGAAACAGAAATCTCCCCCTATAAAGGAGAAAACAGCAGTAGAAAAATCTAAAACTATCCAAACATATCCTATCTCATCTGATCCTATAACTACTTCTAAAACCTTGATAGTTTCAGATACAATGGAATACAATATAGTTGAAGATATGAAAAAGGCCATAGCAAATATTTCACTACATGAAATGACCAAAATCTAACAGCAACAAAAAAATTTACTTAGAGAACTTAAGGCAATCCCTGTAGATCCTATACAACCACTAGTTATAGCCCAAGTTTCTAAAGATATGGGAAAACCTCCATCATATCCAAATAAAGTAAATCCCAATGATCTAGTCTTAATTGGTGATAGATCTATTTCTCACACTCCTCCTTTACTTTTGACTTATGAGATTTTTAACAAAAATGTTCATAATTGTCTTATTGATTCAGGAGCTTCTTCAAATATCATGCCCAGAACAGTGTGTACAAAATTGAACATCACTCCTCAAAAATTTGTTGTACATATAGTTCAATTAGATAGAACAAGAGTAGAAGTCACTGGAGAAATGTTGTCAATATCCATTAGATTATCATCCAATCCAAAGGTGCTGCAAGTAATTGATATATTGGTCGCAGACATCCCTGAATTTTATGGTCTTATTTAAGAAGGGATTGGTCTGAAAAGTTACATGGATATTTTTCTACCGATTGGTCACACATGTGGTTACCATACAATGGTAAACCAAATCAAATCTGAGTTGATCGCGAAAAATTTATGAAACATACAATCACCGAACTAGAAGATGCAAATGAACCTATAGCTTTCACCAATAATATTATTGGAAATTATTCAGCATAATTGTTTCTTAGATCATTCAATGCCCATATTTCACCGTTTGGAACAAACACTGCTATTTCTCAAATTGAAATTTTTTCTCAAATAGACACTTCTCGATGCGTGAATTTTAGCAATCAAAATCCAAAACAGTCTTTATTTTGGACTCTATACCTTGATGGTTCAAAATCAGAAGATGGTGCTGTTAGAGTCATCTTTTGCAGCTTTCCTCCAGTGATCAAACATGCTCTTACAAAGTGATCTTAAAAGTATCAAGGTCAAATTTTGTCATTTCACTGAGTCTTCAAGAAAAATTTGGTCACTAGGCATTAGGTCTAGGGGTTGTTTTTACTCTTGTCAAAGTTGTCCAATTGCCGGTCCATGTCACCATTCAGCTGAGTGTACCATCATTCAGAAGGTTTTCATCATCATGTCAGGTTCCATTGAGTCATTTTACACCTTGTTCATGCTTCAGTTGTGCCTAGGTAAGGTCCATTTCCCTCTCCTAGGGTTTTGGAGGTAATTTCTCTTGGATGGTCAAATCATCGAAAAAAATTGTATCCTGATGTTCAAACACCTTCCCCTATCCTTAATATACCTTATTAAATACTTCCCATCACCGAGATTCCCCAAATTCCTCATTTTTGCACAAACCCTAGTTTCTTGCCACAACTTGGCAATTTTCTAGGCTAGGCCTGTGTTTTGCCCTTTTGGACCCCTTCCCCTCACTCAATCTTTGAGATTCCACTTTCCCCTGCTTCCTAACATCCCTCCCTACTTCCAAAAATTTCCCCAAGAATTTATAAGCCCCTTATCCCCTTCATTTCGCTTCATTTCGACAAAATCCCTTGTTCCACACATCGGGATCGGTTTCACTCAAAAGATGTTTCAGAGCAATAAAAGATGAATTTTGGAAAAATGAGAGATTTTTTTGTTCAAAACATGCCAAGGAAGAAAAACCTCCTTCACTTTTTACACAGGTATCATGGTTTTGGAGAAATGTCAAAAGTACCGTTGCCTCAAGAGGATTGATGCACCTGCTGGGAGTAGTGTTGGGATATTTGATTTTTAACAGGTTAAATGAAATCCAAATTGCATAATTCCACATTTTTTGGAAATTATACTCCAAGAGCTTTCCAACGAGCTATCACACGCCCTATTTGGACACCGGGAAGGCCTCCAAAAGCTTCCTGCAAAATGCACTATGTGGCAAGAGGCATGCGACCCACTTGAAGTAGATGCGACCCACTTGCTAACAGAGTTCAGAAAATTGCGTTTGGCACCCAGATTCGATTCAAATTAGCTCCGGCGGCGTACAAACAGGTTTTTATCATTGCCCAATGGATTTTTAATGTAGTTGGGATGTCATAGATGTTGAAGAAACTAATAATGCTTGGAGAAATTTGTGTAAACCCTACCTTCACCATGCAAATGATTCCTCAAGGGTTTTCAATTTTATGGGAAGTTTATGAAGAATTTGGAAGCTGTTGAATGGTTCATACCCTAGCGCATTGTATATGTCACCCTTATGCCTTCAGTCATCATTTTATCATTTCCATTATACCCTTTCATGTTTTGCACAGTGTTCATGTTGGCTTGTGTTTAAACTCCATCACTATATCACTGTTGTCATCATCATTTGACTACCACTGTCATGTTCATTTTGTCCTTCATATGGTCTTTGCAAAGATGGTCCTATTCTACATTACATAAAACACAATCCTTTGACAGATTTTTGGCCATTATTAAAACTTGACTACACATTTGCATTTGGTAGTCATTTGTCAAACCTACTTGCAATCTGAACACAGAGATAGTGTTTATGCCATTAAAACAAAGCCATCCCTATGATGATTCTGGTTTTCCCTTGCTACTTGGGTATATGGGTGATATCTGTTGGGTTTTGAAAATACATTAAAATCTTGCTTTCACTGCACCTATATGAGCATCCATATTGCAAATATCTTGTTCAAAGCCATGTCAGAGACGGATTCAGTTTATGAGCAAGGATATGAGCAGGACAGTGACTCAACCGTTGAGTTTGATGTACTGAGATGGAGCATAGCAGTGCACCAGTAGTGGTAACATATCAGAGAGGCCACAGAGCTTTGTTTGCAGCATCACGACGAGTATTATCTCCACCCGGGGTGGAAGGGGTCTCGTTGACTTCATCAGCAGCGCGAGTACTATCTCCACATGGCGTGGAAGGGGTCTCGCCTTCTTCATCAGCGTAGGTACATTCACAGGATAATGATAGAGACAAAGACATGCTTCATCACATGAAAGGCCATTATTGGGCTCGCATGCATGTTTGCAAAGCGAGAATGAAGATTCTGAAGAGGAGGTTGAGCGAAGCACTAAAATGGTGGAAAAGGCCTAATCCACTTCGGATTTTGGCCGAGGCTTCATTGACTGGGCAAGATACATGATGGAGGACCTTCGCTCCGAATTTGAGCAAATTCGGAGAAAATTTTGTCATTTTGAAATTTTTGGGTCTAAAAACAGGTTTTTCAGTTAAGTGGGTCTCGCACTCATATGCTCATTTTTTTTCGGGACACTTGCTGAAGGAAATTTTTGCATTTTTGGATTTTTCATGGTTATTTATGCATCTTCAGACATTACCTAAGCATTTCATCAGATTCTGGATGGTCAAAGAGCTCAAAAACACCATGAAAACCACCTTGCTGCCACCTTTTGCACCAGCAGGAAGTACTTCTGGGAGAAAGAAGTTTTGGAGGGTCAAATGAGCTCCAAATTTGGAAATTCCACTTGGGTTGGATAGTCAACATCCAGGGCTTTCCAACGCGCTATCACACGCCCTATTTGGACACCGGGAAGGCCTCCAAAATCAGGCTGAAAGTAATGCGACCCACTTGGCTCAAATGCGACCCACTTAAATTTTTGCTGAATTTTCAACTGCCAGCTCAGATTTTTGACTAGTCTGGACCAGTTTTGCTTGTGGATGAAATTTTTGGGTTTTCATGATGTAAATTTATGTTTGGCATGTAACTTTGGCTTATTTTTATCTATTCTAGAAGATTCACTCTCAAAAGGGTAAAAATCATGTAAATGAATCAGTTTCCACTCTTTTAGAGGCAAGTTGTTAGCTGCCTAGATTGTAGTTCCATGTTTAGAATTGGTTGAAACTGATCCCTGAAGAGGGAATTCGACCCCTAGAGGTGGGGAAAGGTGTTAGAGTGATCTATATATTGTAATTTCTCAATCATTTTCAGAGGTTGGAGAGGTTGGACTCTTGGGAGACTTTGATATCATTGTACATATTTTTCATATTTTGGCTAAGGAAAGATCAGAGGTTTTGCGGCACTTGTTGGGATCCTTGTGGTGTTCTGTTCTTGATGGTGTTTTCTCTTTGTTTACTGTAAGTTTCTTCATGTTTAATGTATTCCATTCCTTTCATATGCTTCTGAACTAAATTGGATGAGTAGATGAGGTTGAATCCATCGTTTACCGTGCTCTGCCTTTGAATTCATTTAGTTCTATATGTTTTCGACTGTTTGAAGAGGATCCAAGTTCTTCTTTGCCCTCTTCAGCTCCTCATCGGTCTGATCTATCCGTATATCCAATCCAAAGCATCAAGACAGTCACCTACCTCGCCCCAACTTGAAATCTGCAAAGGTCTGACCTTATCCCCGGACCCAAAATTTGTTTTTCCATTTCTCCAGCGAAAACCCAAAAATAAAAAATCAAACATACCTATCTCTTTACTAGCCTAAAATCAGCTCCTATCTTAAGTCATCTCGCACCCTATTGCTCATTTTATCGAGATTGATGGAGAGAGCCCTCTCCTGCCCTCGTAGGGCTAGCTACGAGGCTAAGCGTGGTTTGATGTAGCCTTGAGTTTTATCTCATTTCAGCCTGAGGTAGATTTGAGCGCTAACATAGTGGCGACCATACTGGGGAGAAACTCAAAACGTTTGCTTGTTATAGACGGAGTCTGAAGTCACGCCAGGTAGCCTTCGAAATGCTGTTGCTATGCATCAGCGAAGTAGATAAACGCTGCTTCAGTCGATCTCCGGTTTAACTTGTAATTGTAGCATTTAACTTGTAAATTGCCCCAGTACATGTATCAAGTTTAGATCTGATGGTTGATGGTGAACAACGGTCAGACATCAGAAGGCTGAAAACATTCACCTGGCGACTTCATTCACTGAACAAATCCAGAAATCGATACTTCATGGTGACTTCACTGCAGCAAGATCAGTAGCTGTGAGATTTTCAAGATGGACCGAATCACGAGAAGATACGCTCCCATGAGCCGAGACCACATTCCAGGTTTTCCGAATAAGATGCCCAAGGTAGATTGGTCAAGGAATCTGCCTACGTTTAAGGATGATGGTAAGAAGGATGCTGCTTTACATCTGATTAGATTTCACATGCATATTCGCAAGTTGAAGGTGGCTTTTCCTGAAGATTGTTTGATGAAGATATTCCTGGCCACTCTGGAAGGTGAAGCCCAATCTTGGTATGAAAATTTGCCGCCGTCTTGTATTTATTGTTTAAAGGATTTTCATGCCCTGTTCATTGAAAGATATCAAGTATCTTATCCATCGTTAAATTTAGTTCATGATTGTTGCAAACATGCTTCTACTTTTATTGAAAGCCTTGAGAAATATTATGAAGATGATAATTTCATGGATGATGAGATCATGGAAGCCCTGTATGAAAATCCATTTCAGCAGCATAAAGACGATCATGAAAATTTGATGGATGATGAGATCATGGAAGCCCTGTATGAAAATCCATTTCAGCAGCATAAAGACGATCATGAAAATTTGCAGCAGGATCAAGATCTTAGTACGGTGGAAAATGAAGCCATTTTGCATGTTGACAGTGAACAGGAATTACATAAAATGGATCAGCAGTATGAGGAAAATTTGTATACTCCTTCACTTGAAATCAATGAAGACAATCATTGTTTGAGCCAAAGAAAACAAAAGGTATTATCTCCTCTATCTGAAGACGAGATAGATCAACTCTTGAACAATCTTGTTCCAGCTCAAGTTAACACAGATCTGCAGTGTGCACATGGTCAAGAAGGTGATGGTGAAACTTCTTCCTTTTCTGAAAAGGATGACAGTCCGGTAAGTAGCCTTATAGATCAGCAGGTTGAAATTTGTCATATGGATGAAGATGATGAGAGAGAAGAGCTTGTTTCAGATCTGCCCACAGAAGAAGACAGCATGCAAGTAAGTCCAGTTTCAATTTCAGAATGTGATGCAGTCAGGTCAGCCATTTCAGATTCAAATTGTAATAACCAAGCATACCTTGTGCTGAATCCTGAAAAGGAGTGTTTTGCTGTTGAGACCATAGACATAGTTTTTGATCCAAGTGTTTTCAGTTCATCAGAACAAAGTCTTCATAAAGAGGTAATTCAGTTAGTTCATGAAAAGCAAGATGGAATTTTTGTTCAAGAAAGTGAAAAAGTTTCTTTTGATGAATTTTTGGTAGATGATAGAAATGATAGTGTTGAGCATCAAGAATCAGCTGAAGTTTCTTTCCTTATGATTGATGACTGTAATGAAAATCCGGCTGTCCTATCATATGAAGATGACCTATCATATTTTCAGAGTACCAAAGATCAAAACATTCCGGATTGCCTTTCATTTTCTTCATATATCTCATGTGTTGAAATGTTTTCTCAAGAAGAGATCTGCTCATCTACCTGTTCAGAATTTTTTGAAGCTCAGGAACATATTGTTACTGAAGTACATGATGAAGACAGATCAGAATCAGGAGAGAAAGACACCTTGTTTTTTCAGCAGGAGGTAAATCTTCATGTTTTTCAGGATCCAATGGCAGATTTGTTACAGTCAGCAGTGAAAGTGATTATTGCAGTGTTCAGTGATGAAGGAGATCATGGTCAGCTATGTTTTTGGATGCCCAATTATCAGTTTGTATTGTTGACCAGTAGATCTGATCAGGGAAATCAGTCAAGAAGCCATCTGCTTGATTGGTTACATTGGAAAGCCAATTATACATGATTGTACATATTTCATTAGTATGCAGGTGGTTGTCATCATGATTCCAAATCTTGATGGATTGCTGCCTTTTTTTCCAAAAGCTTTGTAAAGTCTTGTTTTAAGTCAGTCATGAGTCATTTGTGTTTGGTCTGTTGAGTCAGTTTTTTCAAGTTATTTCAGTTTGCCATCGAGTCGTTTTGAGTCAAGTTTCAGTCAAGTTTCAGTCAGTTTTCAGTCAAGTTTCAGTCAGTTTTCAGTCAAGTTTTCATTCAATAAATGTGTCAAAGGTTTTTTGTTATCCGTTCAAATAATGATTCCATCGCCCAATGGATAAGGCACTGGTCTGCTCTCCCGAAGATCTGTCGTTCTTGGCACCTCCAAGGAGCTACCATCCCCATTGGAGCCAATGTTAGAGTCAGCTTTTGCAGCTTTCCTCCAGTGATCAAACATGCTCTTACAAAGTGATCTTAAAAGTATCAAGGTCAAATTTTGTCATTTCACTGAGTCTTCAAGCAAAATTTGGTCACTAGGCATTAGGTCTAGGGGTTGTTTTTACTCTTGTCAAAGTTGTCCAATTGCCGGTCCATGTCACCATTCAGCTGAGTGTACCATAATTCAGAAGGTTTTCATCATCATGTCAGGTTCCATTGAGTCATTTTACACCTTGTTCATGCTTCAGTTGTGCCTTGGTAAGGTCCATTTCCCTCTCCTAGGGTTTTGGAGGTAATTTCTCTTGGATGGTCAAATCATCGGCAAAACTTGTATCCTGATGTTCACACACCTTCCCCTATCATTAATGTACCTTATTAAACACTTCCCATCACTGAGTTTCCCCAAATTCCTCATTTTCCCACAAACCCTAGTTTCTTGCCAAAACTTGGCAATTTTCTAGGCTAGGCCTGTGTTTTTCCCTTTTGGACCCCTTCCCCTCACTCAATCTTTGAGATTCCACTTTCCCCTGCTTCCTAACATCCCTCCCTACTTCCAAAAATTTCCCCAAGAATTTATAAGCCCCTTATCCCCTTCATTTCCCTTCATTTCACTTCATTTCGACAAAATCCCTTGTTCCACACATCGGGATTGGTTTCACTCAAAAGATGTTTCAGAGCAATAAAAGATGCATTTTGGAAAACTGAGAGAGGTTTTTGTTCACAACATGCCAAGGAAGAAAAACCTCCTTCACTTTTTACACAGGTATCATGGTTTTGGAGAAATGTCAAAAATACCGTTGCCTTAAGAGGATTGATGCACCTGCTGGGAGTAGTGTTGGGAGATTTAATTTTTTACAGAGTAAATGAAATCCAAATTGCATAATTTCACTTGTGTTGGAAAGTAGACTCCAAGAGCTTTCCAACGAGCTATCACATGCCCTATTTGGACACCGGGAAGGCCTCCAAAAGCTTCCTATAAAATGCACTATGTGGCAAGAGGCATGCGACCCACTTGAAGTAGATGCGACCCACTTGAAGTGGATGCGACCCACTTGAAGTGGTTGCGACCCACTTGCTAACAGAGTTTAGAAAATTGCGTTTGGCACCCAGATTCGATTCAAATTAGCTCCGGCGGCGTACAAACAGGTTTTTATCATTGCCCAATGGATTTTTAATGTAGTTGGGATGTCATAGATGTTGAAGAAACTAATAATGCTTGGAGAAATTTGTGTAAACCCTACCTTCACCATGCAAATGATTCCTCAAGGGTTTTCAATTTTATGGGCAGTTTATGAAGAATTTGGAAGCTATTGAATGGTTCATACCCTAGCGCATTGTATATGTCACCCTTATGCCTTCAGTCATCATTTTATCATTGCCATTATACCCTTTCATGTTTTGCACAGTGTTCATGTTGGCTTGTGTTTAAACTCCATCACTATATCACTGTTGTCATCATCATTTGACTACCACTGTCATGTTCATTTTGTCCTTCATATGGTCTTTGCAAAGATGGTCCTATTCTACATTACATAAAACACAATCCTTTGACAGATTTTTGGCCATTATTAAAACTTGACTACACATTCGCATTTGGTAGCCATTTGTCAAACCTACTTGCAATCTGAACACAGAGATAGTGTTTATGCCATTAAAACAAAGCCATCCCTATCATGATTTTGGTTTTCCTTTGCTATTTGGGTATATGGGTGATATCTGTTGGGTTTTGAAAATACATTAAGACTTTGCCTTCACTGCACCTATATGAGCATCCATATTGCAAATATCTTGTTCAAAGCCATGTCAGAGATGGATTCAATTTATGAGCAAAGATATGAGCAGGACAGTGACTCAACCGTTGAGGTTGATGTACTGAGATGGAGCATAGCAGTGCGCCAGTAGTGGTAACATATCAGAGAGGCCACAGAGCTTTGTTTGTAGCATCATGACGAGTACTATCTCCACATGGGGTGGAAGGGGTCTCGTTGACTTCATCAGCAGAGCGAGTATTATCTCCACATGGCGTGGAAGGGGTCTCGCCTTCTTCATCAGCGTAGGTACATTTATAGGATAATGATAGAGACAAAGACATGCTTCGTCACATGAAAGGCGATTATTGGGCTCGCATGCATGTTTGCAAAGCGAGAATGAAGATTCTGAAGAGGAGGTTGAGCGAAGCACTAAAATGGCGGAAAAGGCCTAATCCACTTCGGATTTTGGCCGAGGCTTCATTTACTGGGCAAGATACATGATGGAGGACCTTCACTCCGAATTTGAGCAAATTCGGAGAAAATTTTGTCATTTTGAAATTTTTGGGTCTAAAAACAGGTTTTTCAGTTAAGTGGGTCTCGCACTCATATGCTCATTTTTTTTCGGGACACTTGATGAAGGAAATTTTCGCATTTTTGGATTTTTCATGGTTAGTTATGCATCCTCAGACATTACCTAAGCATTTCATCAGATTCTGGATGGTCAAAGAGCTCAAAAACACCATGAAAACCACCTTGCTGCCACCTTTTGCACCAGCAGGAAGTACTTCTGGGAGAAAGAAGCTTTGGAGGGTCAAATGAGCTCCAAATTGGGAAATTCCACTTGGGTTGGATATTCAACATCCAGGGCTTTCCAACGAGCTATCATGAGCTCAATTTGGATGCCGGGAAGTACTTCAAAATCAGGCTGAAAGTTATGCGACCCACTTGGCTCAAATGCGACCCACTTAAATTTTTGCTGAATTTTCAACTGCCAGCTCAGATTTTCGACTAGTTTGGACCAGTTTTTCTTGTGGATGAAATTTTTGGGTTTTCATGATGTAAATTTATGTTTGGCATGTAACTTTGGTTCATTTCTACCTATTCTAGAAGATTCACTCTCAAAAAAGTGAAAATCATGTAAATGAATCAGTTTCCACTCTTTTAGAGGCAAGTTGTTAGCTGCCTAGATTTTAGTTCCTTGATTAGAATTTGGTTGAAACTGACCCCTGAAGGAGGAATTCGACTCCTAGAGGTGTGGGAAGGGGTTAGGATGATCTATATGATGTAATTTCTCAATCATTTTCAGAGGTTGGAGAGGTTGGACTCTTGGGAGACTTTTGGCACCATTGTTCATATTTTTTCATATTTTGGCTAAGGAAAGATCAGAGGTTTTGCAGCACTTGTTGGGATCCTTGTGGTGTTTTTCTCTTGATGGTGTTTTCTCTCTGTTTACTGTAAGCTCTTCATGTTTAATGTATTCCATTCCTTTCATATGCTTCTGAACTAAATTGGACGAGTAGATGAGGTTGAATCCATCGTTTACCGTGCTCTGCCTTTGAATTCATTTAGTTCTATATGTTTTCGACTGTTTGAAGAGGATCCAAGTTCTTCTTTGCCCTCTTCAGCTCCTCATCGGTCTGATCTATCCATATATCCAATCCAAAGCATCAAGACAGTCACCTACCTCGCCCCAACTTGAAATCTGCAAAGGTCTGACCTTATCCCCGGACCCATAATTTGTTTTTCCATTTCTCCAGCGAAAACCCAAAAATAAAAAATCAAACATACCTATCTCTTTACTAGCCTAAAATCAGCTCCTATCTTAAGTCATCTCGCACCCTATTGCTCATTTTATCGAGATTGACGGAGAGAGCCCTCTCCTGCCCTCGTAGGGCTAGCTACGAGGCTAAGCGTGGTTTGATGTAGCCTTGAGTTTTACCTCATTTCAGCCTGAGGTAGATTTGAGCGCTAACAGGTGCAAGAGCAGGTTGCATTTTAATCAATCCACAAGGAGAGAAAACAATGCCAGCTTGCAGACTTGAATTTCAATGCACAAATAATACCGCTGAATATGAAGCATTGATACAAGGCCTGCATAAAGCTATTGGATTGAATGTTTAATATTTGCAAGTATATGGAGATTCTAAAATAACTGTTAGACAAGTCAAAAATACAATTCACTGTATTTCTGGACATTTGAAACATTATCAATCTTTAGCTCAGAATCTTACTTCTCACTTTACTGCATTTAATATCTCTAGAGTTCCAAGATTACAAAATGAAAATGCTGATTTACTTGCTAATGTAGCATCTAGACTTATACCATTTGAAGAATTTAGCCCAAACAGATTTTGAATTGAGTTAATTTTTAGGTCTTCCATTTCGGAAAATGTAACAAATTGGAGAGTATTCAACAATGATGCAGATATAGTAGACTTTCTTACATCAGACAGAGCTTATGGAGGTCAAATCGTAGATGAACATGAACATGATTTACAGATTGAAGATAAAAAAAATACAAATCCAATTCCTAAATCTGTAGTCAAAATGGAAGATCTCTATGATTTTAAAGATAGGTTTAAGAAGACTACCAATTCAAAAATACAGAGTTCTACTCTATAATTTGAATTGAACAATCTTGGTACACTAGAAAAACCTCAAAACATCAACTTAGGTCTCGGTTTAAAACCTGAAGAAAGGATGCCATTTATTAAGTTGTTAAAAACATATAAATATATCTTTGCATGGGATTATTCAGATCTTAAGACATATGATACTTCCATAATTCAACACACCATACCTATGACATCAGATGATAAAATTGTTCAATAAAAAATTAGAAAAATCCAACCAAATTTAGAAAGTCAAATTAAATCTAAATTAAATAAAATTCTCGAAGCCAAAGTCATTTTTAATGTTATACATTCAAAATGGGTGTCAAACATGGTCCTAGTTAGAAAAAAGAATGGAGACATTAGGATTTTCATAGACTTTAGAAATTTGAATAAAGCTTGCCAAAAAGATAATTTTCCCTTGTCTACCATGGAACAAATATTACAGTCAGTTGCAGGGTCTGAATTGATGTCTTTTCTCGACGGATTTTCAGGATATAATTAGATTATGGTACATTCGGATGATAGATTAAAGACAACATTCAGAACAAAGTGGGCAACATATGCGTACCAAAAAATTCCTTTTGGGTTGATTAATGTTGGTGCTACATTTCAACGTGCTATGGATATAGCTTTCAGAGGACTAATCAATAGCTCAGTTGTTATATACTTAGATGACATTACTGTTTACTCTAAGCATAGAAGAAATCATTTTAATCACCTAAAACATATTTTTGAAAGATGTAGAAAATTCGGTATCTCCTTGAATCCAAAAAAATGTTATTTCACCTTATCAGAAGGTAAATGATTAGGGTTTATTGTTTCTAAAAAAGGAATCCATATTGACCCTGATAGGATTCAAGAAATTGAAAACATCCCTTTAACACATAATAAAAAAATGATGCAATCATTTTTAGGACAAATTAATTTTGTAAAAAGGTTTGTTCCCGATTTTTCCCAAATCATCTTATCCCTCCAACCAATGATCAAGAAAAATTAAATTTTTAAATGGGGAAAAGAAGAGAGAAATTATTTTGAGTTGATTAAGAAAGCTATCATTGAAGCTTCCTCTTTAACAACACCTGGTTTTCTTAAATCATTTGTATTATATACATTTTCTTCTGATACGTCATATGCAACAGTTTTGACACAGCTAAACGATCAAAACATTGAAGCACCAATTGCATTTTTTAGTTCTAATCTACAAGGTGTCGAGTTGAATTATTTAGCTATGGAAAAACAAGCTTATGTTGTATTTAAAGCTTTGAAACATTTTAGACCTTTTCTCCTAAAAACACATACTAAAATAATAGTACCTTACTCAGCAGTAAGGCAATTATTAATCCAACGGGAAGTAGGAGAGAAGAGAGCAAATTGGGTTACCACACTTTAAAAATATGATGTAGAGATACATCCTGCTAAAATTGTTAAAGGAGAAGGTCTTTGCAGGATGGTAACTGGAGCTTCTAATTTACCGACAAAAGAAGACCAATCAAATGAAATACAATTGTCCGAGGTAAGCCTAAACGATTCCCAGTCACAATATGCTGATTTAAAATTTTTCTTAAAAAATGGATATGATCCATTATATCTCAAGTATACAGAAAAACGTTCTCTGAGGCTTAAAGAAAATCAATATCAACTCATAGAAGATGTGTTATTTAGGAAGAATTATGATTCTGTATTATTGAGATGTTTAGAAAAAACTAAAGCTGAAAAAGTAATGTAGGAATTACATAATGGACCAGCTGGAGGTCATTTTAGAGGAAACACCACAGCTCATAAAATACTGCATGCTGGCTACTATTGGTTAACTCTATTTAAAGATGCACATGAATATGCAAGAAAATGTAAAGTGTGTCAAATTGCAATAGGAAGAAAAATAAAATCAGCATTTCCACTACAACCTGTAAATATCCAACAACCATTTGAACAATGGGGGTTAGATATTATAGGTGAAATAACTCCAAACTCTTATAAACAACATAAGTATATTCTAACTGCAACAGATTATTTCACAAAATGGGTAGAAGCTATCTCATTAAAGGTGGTTAATACGCAAAGTATTACAGATTTTATTGATCAGTTCATAATCACCAGTTTTGGTCTCCCATCAGCTTTGATATTTGATAATGCATCTTACTTTTCTGGAAATGGCATGATAGAATTTGCTTTGAAAATAGGTTTTAAGTTAAAATACTCCGCTAACTATTATCCGCAAGGTAATGGATTAGTTGAATCTACAAATAAAAACCTCACAGGAATCATCAAACGAACTATAGAACAAAATCATAAAAATTTGCACAAAGCACTATTATTTTCTCTTTGGGCAGATATAATCACCCAGAAAGCCTCAATAGGTACTTCTCCATTTATGTTAGTTTATGAGAAAGAAGCAGTTCTACCCACAAACGTAACAATACCATCATTCGCTTTAGTGCAGTTTATTGATGAAAATCCTTCATCTCCCCTTCAATTTAGACAATATCAAAATTTTAAAATGGAAGAATAGAGAGAAAAAGCTAAAGCTATACATGATCATCATCAACAAATAGTGAAAACCTCATTTGACACATCAATCACTAGTTCAATTTTTTTTGAAATAGGGGACCTTGTTTTGAAATGGGATAAAGCACATGAAGAAAAAGGTAAGCATACCAAACTCCAAAGATTATGGCTTGGTCCATTTCAAATAATTGAGAAAATGGGCTTATCCACCTTTTTGCTGAAAGACTTATCAGGTAAGAAAGATTCCTTGCATGTAAATGGTTAAATTCTCAAAAAATATTTCTCTTAGGAAATGAAGTTTGTAAATTTTATTTTTTCTTTAGGAAAATAAAAGTTGAAAATAGTATCATTTTTGGTTGATTCAAATTTTCAAAAATTTCTGATAAATTATTTTGATCTTTCGCTTCTGTAAATAAGTAAAGTAAAAAGATGACTATAACTATGAGAATTGAATAAAAATTATTTATTTTTTTAAATAATTTGAAATTTACTAAAGACATTTACTTTCTGAAAAAACTCATGACATCATAAAATATAGTTGTTATGTATCATTCAGAAAAGGAAATTTTTAACTTAGAAAGGATTCTCTACAAAAAGGTATCTACCAACTCTATAATTATCATCCATAACTCTTAAACGAGCTAATGATTCATCCCATCTGATAAAATTTCTTCTTTAAAGTATAATTCAAAAAAGAAAAGAAAAATATACAATGAACAAATTCAAAATAAAAACAAGTCTCATCACGAGCTTGTTTATCATGATCATAGAGAAATAATATAGAATGATATTACCAATATTGCATACTAGAATAGGGTAATAGCTACATGATTATAAAAATCAATAGACAAGGGGTCTCATCACAAGCCATCTTATTTAGTATAAATTACTATCAGTGAATTACATTGTCATTATCAAGCCACCAAACCTGGACAATGATTTTGAAAATGTACCAAGAAAAATAAATTTAATGATATGTCATAAATTAGATTTTGAAAATAAGAAATCAAATTCAGATGGGACCATGAATCATTATTGGTTAAAAGATAACCCTGTCGAGGCTATAAACGCATGCTGGGAACAGTGGCTCTATCTATGATAAATGAGTAAAAATATATGTGTTGGAAATATTGTCATTAATAGCAAAGGAGCACAAAGGAGCAACACCAAGACAAGGGAGCAGATCAGATTCAGATGGAATTCTTGCAGAGAAAGAAATTAAAGTGGCAAAAGCTACAAGAGGAGAGTTTAGACAGGAAGAAGTTTTTTTTGAACAGTCAAGGTTTTTGTTTTGTAAGCCTACGAGAAAATTAGACAAAAATGGGTTTGAAGATTGGAATTTGGCCGTAGAAGAATTGATTGAGAGGTTTTCCCTCTGTTTTAATAAAATTGCAGAATTTTGTTTATTTGTGTATGCTTGGCAATTTCCTGGAGGGTTTCACCTCTCCAAAATCCATTTGATTATACATTATGTGTAGAATTTTGAGTATATTTACTTCTGTGTAAAGATTTAGAGGAATTTAGAGAATTCTGGTTCATTTGCCTGAGATTGGGTAGTGTTAATGGTTATTGAGTTACGCAGCAGAAAGGAGGGTTTTATCCCTTTGAAAACTCATTAATTTATGGTTTTCTGTGAAGCATCAAGAGTTATTAACCTCTGTAATAAGGGTTCAGAAGAAAATTAGAACTATGGTTCTTTGGTTGAGAGCGCAGTGATAATCAATCTCTGTTTATTGAGTTATGCAATGAAAAGGAGGTTTTCATGAGAAATTGAAGTTAAACGAAGAAATGATGAAAATCCACGTTTGAACGCAATTTAAAACAAAGTTTGCAAGTTAAGCGGTTTTCAAGAAAACCAGACACTATTTTCACACAGCCTTTGAGTTGTGGGCAGTTTTTCTCATTTCAAATGTGATTGAATAATATTGTGACACGTCATGAGTGCAATACCACCCATTTCGCGTCACTTTTGGGTGATAAAGTTCTGGGGTCGATTGAACGCAATTGCCATCCAATTAGATCTGTGGAAGATCCGACGAAGTTCGCATTGAAAGCTGCGTGGGAGTTAAAAAATGGTATGGACCAGACATTGTATGCAATGAAGTTTTATTAAGGGTTTGAAGTCTGGAATTATTTCTGAAGGTCTAAATATTTCAAAGGTTTTTAATATTTTCGAAGGTTTAATGATATTTCAATCGAGTTTTATTAAAGTGGTTGAAGTTCATAAATACACTGCCGAGGGATTTCTAACCTTTGTTTAAAAGTAAATTAAACATCTATGAAGGTTCTGATATTCATTCCGAAAGGGTTTAAAACATTGAGTTAAAGTGAGTTATATTGTTCCGAAGGTTAACAAAGGTGTGGGACCAGTGTCACAGAGCATGAAGCATAAACATACGGATGAGATTAAAAGAGATAGATGATAGAGATTGCATCGGAAATAAGTGGGACCTATCACATATCGCAATCGGTGATGCTTACGTGATAAGAATTCTCAAGATATAAAAGTTGCGATGCGAAGGATAGAAGCGATGCAATGTGTCGATGCAAAGGGACTGGTGTCACAGAGTTGAACAGTGCATCTTATGAGCATGGTTAAACATTGATTTGGGATCAATTATACCACGGGGGCACAAACAGCCTGATAGTTAAACCAAGGGGGTGCCTCCACAATTGACCCGCCATTGGGGCGTTGACCATAGATCAACTGTTGTCATTCACTGTGGTAGCACAAGACAGATGATGATTTTATACCAAGAAGTGCCTCCGTAGTGCTGAGAACTGGGACTCGCTTTCCTAAATTCCAAAAGAATAGTGGTGGACTGGCGCGATGAATGGATAAGGTTAAAGGAGATCGACGTCAGTCATTTAATCATAGATGTGGCATCGATATATGTGCAAAGACTGGCGAAAAGACAAACCTTTACAAATGTTTTATATATTAAAGGTAATATGATTATAGAGCGCTTGAATATTAATCGGAAGTGTCAGTAGCAACGAGGACCGTAGATCTAGACAGATCAACGGTGATGATCGCATTGGCGGAAATCAGATCATAAATCAGAAGCAAGAGCAATGCGATGGATAGTGGCGATGCGATGCGAGCGATGGATGGGATGCAATCGTACATCGCAATTAGAGCAAGAGAGATATCACACAACATTAGAAGTCATGTGAGTTGTGATGCGAAGTAGCGATGAAGTCAAGTGGGACCCAATTGCATATCGCTCATCGCAAGCTCAGGACAAAGTGCGATAAAGGAGCCTGATGCGATGCAGCTGAGAACCATTATTTAGGAAATTTCAAGTCTGGGTGTATGTGATTTCCCTTTTTATATCGCATCAGAAAGAAAAGGAGCCATATAGCAAAGAATGTTTGAAACGCTGAAGTGCGATAAAGAGAGCCGACGCAATGAAGACCAAAGCTGAAACCTAAAGCATTTCAAGTCTGGAAGTATGTGAATTTCCAGAACTATGTTGAATGTAATAGCAGAAACCGAAATGACTCTGACAGCAACAAAAAATACAAATGCACAACGAACCGAGAGCTGGAAGGGCTGAATTGAAATATAATTGTTGTAACTGTAAATGTAAATGATTTAATTATCTTATTGTATGTGATGCAAAGGCAAGTCTCCATAGGAAAAACAAAACTCCACTATAATATGCAAATGTATACATTCTGTTATACTATTTTGAATGTGCTGGACAAGAAAATGAGAAGGGGGAAGACAAAGAGTCATACCCATTCATTTCGAATTCCCTGTGGAATGCAAACAGTTATGAGGTGATCCCTATAAATAATGTTACCAACATATGCATAAAGATGTTGAGAGAATGAAGACATGAGTGAGATAGTGTAAGAAGAAGAAGGAGTAGAGAGAGGAGTTGTGAAGATCCAGAGATGATATAAAGCAAATTTGAAGGCTAGAAGGACAACAGTAAAGAAGGAGAAAAACAAAGATGATATCCAGGTAAATCAGCATATGATTTTATTGTACAGTGAGGAAGTTGGTGCTTCCATGTCAAGTTGTAGCTTGATAGAAGTCCAGTTGTAGTTGGCTGAGGTAGGAGCCTCCTGTAGGTTGTAGCCTATAGAAAATATATGGGAGTTGGAGCTTCCTTGCAAGTTGTATCTTGCAGAATTGAGGTAGTACCCTCCTGTAGGTTGGAGCCTACAGAAAATCAGTGGTTAGTATGGAAAAAAGTAGAGTAACCAGTAATATAATGTCGAAACTTATTAATGGCATAAATTACTGCTAAAAATTCCTTTTCGGTAACTGTGTAATTAAGCTCAGCAGGAGTCATATTCTTACTAATAAAATAGATAGCATAAGGAATATTGTTTTCCTCTTGTCCCAAGACAGCTCCAATTGCAGTATCCGAAGCATCAGAGGATATATGAAAGGGAAGTGCCCAATTAGGTCCCCTTAAAATAGGAGATGTAGATAATTGATGCTTGAGTTCAACAAATGCTTCCTGGCAAAGATTAGTCCACTTAAAGTCAACATTTTTCATAAGTAACACAAACAAAGGAGAAGCTATTTTGGATTTTTTTTTAATAAATCTCCTATAATATCCTGCATGTCCTAAGAAAATTCTCACATCTTTTTGTGTTTTAGGAATAGGAATATTTTGAATGACTTGTATTTTGGATGGATCTACCTGAATTCCTTGAGATGAAATAAAATGTCCAAGCACTACTCCTTCACTGATCATCATATGACATTTTTCGGTACTTAAGGAGAGGTGAGCTTGTATACATCGTTTAAGTACTTTCTCAAGATTTTGTAATGCATCTTCAAAAGACACACCATAAGGGGTAAAGTCATCCATAAATATTTCCATAGAGTCATTAATCATATCATAAAAGATTCCTATAACTGCTCTTTGAAAGGTTGCTGGTGCATTACATAGTCCAAATGGAAGAACTCTATAGGCAAAAGTTCCCCAAGGACTAGTAAAAGTGGTCTTATCTTGGTCTTGGGGTGCAATTCCGATTTGATTATACCCACTAAACCCATATAAAAAGGAGAAGAATTTCTTTCCTGACAAACTATCCAACACCTAATCAATGAACGGTAAAGGAAAGTGATCCTTTTGAGTGGCTTTATTTAAGGCTCTATAATCTACACACACCCTCCATTTCCCATTTTTCTTAGGAACTATTACCAATGGGGAAATCCATTCACTGTCAAATATAGGATATATAAACCATGCATTAAGCAATTTTTGAAGTTCCTCTTTGAAAATTTCCCTTAAATTAGGGTTCATTCGTTGTTGGGGTTAAAAAATAGGTTGACAACCTTCCTTGATATAGATGCGGTGAGTACATAATTCAGGGGAGATTCCCTTCATATCTGTATAGTCCCATGCGAATGCTTCCTTATTTTCAAGAAGTAAATTCATTAATTGTTGTGTTTCAGCAATTGTCAAGTTGGGGCTTATGATCAGTGTTTTTCTAGGTTCAATTTCTACTGTTATGCTTTTAGAAGAGATGGTGGTTGATGTTTGAGGAAGATCTTCAGGTTTAAGCTTTTCCTAGGTATCTGATTTCAAAAGTGCAGCCAATTGATTATGTGTTTTTGGAATCACAGAGGAGGGTTCACAAATAAAATTATTAATTACCTCATCCTCAAAGGTATCTTTAAGACTCAAAGTTTGTCTGATAGTCAAAATAGGTTGAATAGCATGATCATCATAATCCATCCATACATAATTATCATTATTAATCATGGGTGTAGCATGAGGGTAGAGAGTAAGTTGCTTAGTTTCATATCCATTGGAAATTGTCATTGAACTAGATCTGTAACTGATAAAGGCATCGGCTGTAGCTAACCAGGCCCTTCCCAGAATTAGAGGATGTCCCCCCAACTTTGTTTTAGTCTATAACACCACAAAGTCAGCTGGGTAATTCCAGGATTCAACTGAGATAACCAGGTCGTTAATAACTCCTTCTAGTTTGATTGTAGAATGGTCAGCTAACTCTAGAATGGTTGGTGTATCTCTGATTACGTTTTTCAGCTGTAACAGTTGTGAAGTTTCAAGAGTCATAATGTTTATAACAACACCTAAATCTACCAGAACTTGAGGGATTATTGTTTTACCGATTTGGATAGTCACAGTAGGATGGCTAGGGTCACCATATTTAACTGGAGGAGCTTTACCGGACATTAATGCAGATAGATCACCCATAACATGGACTATAAGGGGATCTTTAGCTTTCCTACCGGGTTTCTTGATACAAATATCTCTCATTGTTCTAGCATAAATTGGTACATCTCTTAGTGCTTGTAAAAGTGGAATTTTAACATACAGATTCTATAATTCCCTGAGAAGATTAAAAGAAAGTGGCTTAGGCGTTCTAGTTAAAAATAAACACTCAGGGAATTGTGGTTCTGCTGTTTCAACACCCTTATTAGAGGGTGGTGGTACCTCTTCATGTGAGTCACGTTTTTCAGTCTCTTCTTTATCAGAATCAGAAGAGGTAACATACTCGATAATGGGTTCAACTATTTTCCCAAATTGTAAATGAATGTCATTACATTGTGCAGGGAAAACATGAAGTATAGGCTGGTTCTAAATATCAATAAATTGCACAACTTTATTAGTGGGGTTAGGATTTGGTTGTACAGGTAGCTGGGGTCTCATCATTTGATTGTTTGGTGGAGCACCTGATGGTAGAGAGAGTGGTTGCTGAAATTGAGGAAATTGATTTGGAAACGAGAGTTGTTGACCCCTCCAATTTGGATTCCATTGGTTAAAGTAAGATTGTTGTTGTGGAGGCCAGGGAGTCCATATTGCTGGGTCTACAAAGGGAGGGGTTGTTTGTTGCATGGGTGGGTAATTCATTTGATTGAAGGTTGGGTATTGCATTTGATTAAAGGGAGGGTAATTTGCTTGACTAAAAGAAGGATAATTGTTCCAACAATTAGAGGATGTAAATGGCACATTAGAGTTCATACCTTGTCCTCGCGGTTGCCATTGCCTTCTTTGTGTCAACAGATAGACTGCTTCATCTTCTTCTTCGGTTGGTTGCAATGCTTCTTTTATTCCTGGTAAAGAAGGGCATTGTTGCATTTCATGATCCTTCTCACAAAGGGTGCAAATTGGCACCTTGTCCAATGGGCATTCCCTTAGTGGGTGTTTATCTCTGCATTTGGAACAAAAGACAACCAAGGCTTCTTCTGCTTCGGCTTATTTCTTCTTAACCTGCAAGGTGTCAATTTTTGAAGCAAAAGAACTTAACATTTCAGTTTTGAATTCCTCAAGTAAATAACCTATTTAAGCTCTTGTTGCTCCTCCACTGGCTGATTTTTGAACTCTTGAATATGTGATATCCCTGCTATTCGACCTGTTCCTTGTAGCTCCTCTTGATCATATTTTGCAGAGGTTAACAATTTCATCATATGATTCTTTAGATATGTCCCCTTTACCAAGCATATTTAGCATATCTAGACAGTCATCCCTTACTCCTTTTAATAATATTGTTTTAAGAATATATTTACTTACATCAGGATGATTGGATCTCTACAAATTATATTGTAGTCTTTCCACAAAGTCCTCCAGATTCTCGTCCTCCTTTTGTACCATCTTAAATAGTTCCTCTCTTTTTTCTCTCGCCCGACAGTAGTCTTGATATTTGATCAGAAATTTCTGTTTCATCTGATCCCATGTTGTGATTACATGGCCTCCAAGACTCATGAACCATCTTAATGCATTACCTTTTAGTGTTGCTGAAAATAGCTTCAATTTTTGGGCATTGGTAATATTATCATAACTTCTGCATAATATATCAAACTCAAAAAGAAATTCGTCAGGATCTTCAGAAGATAGTCCATGAAAATTAGGTAAAGCTAAAAGTGGGATATTCTTCATGGGGGTTGCTCCTCTAGGGAGATCACCAATAGGGAATCCCAAGGTAGAGAGAGAATTCTCATCTTTCCCCTCTCCTTTTCCTTTTCCCTTGCCACCTGTAGGGTTAGTTTGCTTATGGGTTCCGCGTCCTCTCATGCAATCTGCACATCTAAAAGAAAAACATCAATGCTTTTGAAATCTATAATTGCCTTCCCCGGCAACGGCGCCAAAATGTTGGTCACTTTAATTGCTTATTAATTTAAACAATCAAGTGCTACATAAATTGTCAACCCAGGAAAGTCTGTTTATTTCAAAGGCAATCACACACTGTATATGCTCAATCTCAGAAGCAATGAAAATTTGTAGTAACAATTACACTAATCACACCTTGCTTCACACAAACTGAAGTTCTACTTGAGTTACAACAAGACAATCTTTCTATTGCAGAAAATCACCAAAAGAATCCTGGATTACATTAAAAATATAACAATCTAGGAAAGGAAACCAATTTGTAGAAGTAAAGACTAATTATTCTATAACAGAGAACAGGACCCTATTCCCCAAGTAGGAATCTTCAACACCTATTTCTGATTACCACGCTTTCACAAACTCATTATGTAAACAATATTAACAATTAGAATAATCCACAATTGCCTAGGAATGAATTGTATGAAAAAGATGCAAAAATTAAAGGAAATAGAGTTTAGTAATAAATAACAGAGTTCCAATACTGCATAAACAATTTCAACAAACAGAGTTAACAAGGCATAAATGAAAAGAGAAGTTAACACACTACGGAAATAAATGGGTGAATCTTGTGAAGAAGGTGTGCCCTTTCCTTCTCACAAGATTCCCCAGGAGAAGGAATTAAAATGAAATTCTTAGAACAAGCTTTTATTCATCTATCCAAAGTAATATATTACAAAGGATTCACGTCCTTCCCTGTAAGCCTCTCTAAAAAAAAAATAAACCTCCCGTATTCTGTCATTATTTTCTAATGCTGATGTCTCCTTCTTTTAAAGAGGAGACATCTATTACATAATTAGTTACATCATAGAAATCCTATTTTTAACCGGATTTGATCTTCTATACTAAAATAGGATATTCTGTTCTTCCATAGCAAAATGTTGTTACAATGGTTACGATGGTATTGATTCCGAGGTACAGTTGTTACATCCAGTGTAACAACTTCCTTACTTGTCTTTTCTTGTTGTTGTCGTGCTTGAAGTACTGCTTCAAAATCACAAATCACAGGCTGTTTCAGCAACGAGATTTGCGTACTATCTGTACTGTTTCAGCAACGCGGTCTTCAAATAGCCATGATGGATTAACTGTAGTCTTCAAACTGTTTGAGCAACTATATATTTTCGATTTAATGGCTAAATATGAAAGTAATGTAAAATTACATGTAAAACAAATTAAACATATAGTAAAGAGAAGAATGTTATATACCTTGGGAAGAATGGATGAAAGTGATAATATATAGGCTTTTAATATGGACTGGAAAAGAGTTGAATGATAGCAAAATGTATGGTCAAAAAGGTACATTATCGAGTCCTAACAAGAGGGAGTTGGAGCTTGCCTTTGCATCACAACAATAATAAGATGTGGTTTTCTCCCTTATGGGTTTTCATTTATATGTGTTGTCTAAGTGCATGATGATTATGTGTTGATATTCTGTACTTAATATTCTTAATACCTGTTGCTCACTTTTAAGATTGTTGTTCCATTGTATATTAAGTTGATCACGAAATGAAGATGTAAATAAGTGTAAAAGAAAGTTTTACAAGACCATGACTGCATTAAACTGATTCACCCCCCCTCTCAGGTTAACCAAGGGTTCAACAATATGAAACCAATTTTAGAGAAAACCTACTTTATCTTTTTAAATCTAAGTACTCACTGATACAAATACCTATGTATTATCACTGAAGGGGTTAATTAAGAAAAAATGGGATAGGGAAATCTATTACATTCTAAAAAAATACTGTTTAATTCATGAATCTTATTATTTTATTCTTATATATTTTTCTTGTTTTGAAGGTTTAGAAATATCAAAATAAACCAATCAGAGATATCTGGTACTCCCAAGTGAATCGCCAATTGTTGTGCTATGCAACAACCCCCCCCATTTTTATTTTCAAAATAACCTAGACCTTTGATAAATAAGAAATAGGGACCCATCTTTAAAAAATATTTTTTTATTTGATAAAAATCAAAATTCAAAAAATATCACCCCTTTTATTAAATAAAAAACATAAAAAACACAAAAAAACAAAATAAGAAGCAATTAATAAAACATCCTTCGCGCAAATTTCATTTTCACATAAATCTTTTCTTATTAAAAAGTTTAAATAATAAAACAGCAAAATCCCGATTTTGCGATCACCGATTTAAGGTTTCACAAGCAACATCGCGAAATTGCATATCGCAGATTTTCATTGTACAACTTTAAGAAACTATTATTAAAGTTCCGATTCTCTGATTTTGCGATATTGCGACTTCTGTGATATTGCGATTTCACAATATCGTGAAATCACATATCGTATAAACAAAGGACGTGATGTGATGGATTTGACAGGTTTGAATAAAGGTTTTACGCGAAGATAAATCATGTCAGGAAATATTAGATGTGTTTTATCCTCCCAATGTAAACAGTTATTGATTCGTTATGATTAATTAATAATATAGCTGTTTCCCAGATTTTTCATTCAAAATAGATCATTTCAATAGATCTTCCATCATTTGATCATTTACTCTGTCTTTAATAGGGATTTCCCTTCCAAAATATGTCCATCCGCAAAGTGATTCAGAAACATGACAAACAAATTGTTGCAGAACTTGAATGAACAGGAATGTCACCTATAGTCTTCAATACTATCTGCACTGCCGATGGAGGAGCTACTAAGTGGCAGGTTATTTACACTATACTCAAAGGCAAAGAGCTAGAAGTAGTAGAAGTCACGACGACTATCAATGATGCAACACCCTCAAATTTATAGTTCAAAGATATTGCATGCTCTTTCCTCCATAGGATAGCAGCAAGAGCTACTCTTCTTCCATATACTAACATGATTAGTTGGGTGCTTGACAATTCAATAATCAAATACAGACAATTAAGAACCTGCAAGGATGAGATTCTAGGTTCTTTAAGACCTGAAGATCTTAAAATCATGTATAAGTTGCCTGACCCACAAGATACCTACAACAGTTAGTTTGTTGCAAAGTTTGCTAAGAAGAACGAAGACGCATTCAAGGCAATTCAAGGTTGGAGGAAACTAGACAACAAGTTCAAATATGAGAAAGCTGGTATGTATCCTATCGCGTCACTTGCAAATCCTTATAATTTTGCAGTAGCAATGCTATGCAGATTATATGGTCTACCTAATAATACCAAGTTTTCCATAAATTGGCTTCCCCTAATTGATTCCTGTGTTAATTCCCGCAAAATGAATTGGGCGACAATCCTTTCTGAAAATCTAGTTAAGGCAATTAATGAATATTGCCAAACCAGAACTTCCTCCTCCAAATCTGTTCCCCAATTTTTTATGAGTGCGTATATTTTTGATGCCATCTATTTTTTTACCAACTTTGCAGTTATGGGATGGAAATGGACTACTGAAGATCCTAACCCGATACATTTGAGTCATAAAGAGATATGAGAGCATTATTATGCACCACATTTTCATAGGCTGTGTTATGGAGTTGTATTACCGTTACATCAATTCATGTTTGACACAGTGAGCCCTACGTTCACTATGGAAGCCCTTGCAGACCTTCAAATGATAGGTAGATGTTTTTTTGAAGAATAATTTTCATATATCAGAATTTTTGGAACCTCGGCTCCCCCGCATATTCTTCCTTGATATGTTTCAGATAAGTTGATGGCAAGAGAAGTCGCTTACCAAACTCTTGGTAATGGACTCACTAAATCTGTGAAAGATAGTAAGAAGTCTTTATGGCCATGTTTCCCAATTTCATGTGGTTCATTCACACTCAGAAATTTTAATCACGCATTAAAAGAATGTCAGAATATTGAGCTTTTGAAGCTCCCTATTTTACCCTCCAGGTAGTTTGACCCAGAAAAGATTACTAAAAAAATTAATCTGTTAGTCAAACTCAAACCTATTGTACACACTAAAGACAGATTTGAAGATAGTTTGCAATCTTCTGGGAATTTTGAAGAAATCCTAAATTTTTTCAATTTGAACCTGAATCCATAAGAAATACAGAAATTCAATGAATTCAGAGAACAAAGACTCAGACGGATCCCTCCAGATGTTTTGATTACCAGTTATATAACTAAAGCAAGCCAAGAAATCATAGCAGAACAATCAGATTCACAAAATCAAAGTGAATTAAATAGGATATGTACTTCATTTATAAATACATTAAAAAATACTCCAGAGGCATCATCTTCACAGAAAAATATAGAATTCCAGACTCCACAGGGACAAATAGTTTCAACAAAAGAAATCGTTGAAACTCCTGAGATAATCTCCCAAGACACATAAATCATTCCTGCAAATCCTACTGATGAGATTATCCTCAAAGTGACCAATATTCCCCCACTGGATCTATTCTACAACCCTATTCATAAAGCTATGGTAAGAAAATAGAGGAAAGGAAGAAGGATTGAAACAACTCCGAGAAATGAAGTTATGGAAGAAGTATGGAAAGATACTCCATCAAATCCGATTGAAAATTTAAATCGGCTATCTCAATTCGCTGGTGCATACACCACTGCAACAATGCCTTATTGTTATTATTGTACCCTTGTAACCCCCATTTTATTATTATTGTGCCCTTAAATTATTATTGTTATGTCGGCTAGGATTACATTGTGGCCCACTAGGATTACATTATGGCCCCATGGACTCCTATATATAGAAAGGAGGTTTTGTAAATTGTATCATCCAAGAATTGTTCATTTATGTAATGTATTGGAGGTTGCCCCCTCGAAGTGGCTTATTTCTAAGGCATTCATATCTCTTTTCTTCTATTATTGGAGTTGGTTACACAACAAAAAGGCATCAGAAGTATCTCTTTTGGTCCAAGAAAAGGACAAAAAAATCATGCAACTACAATAGCAGCTAGATGAAGAAAGAAATAGTTTACATCAGAAGGTGGAACAACAACTCCTTAGAGTACAACAAGAGATGGAAATGCTCAAGATAAGTCATGAAAATGACATATCTAGCAAAAATTCACTGATTGAACAATTGAGAGAATATATTACCAAATATAAAGGAATTCCCACTACAGAGGAATTCATAAAGGAAGCATCGGCATTAAGTTCCTTAATCTCAAAACAACAAAACCTATTTGTTGTACAAATGTCAGACATAATTCCACACCTAGAAATTAGTGAACAATTGACAAACACAGTCATTGATAAAAGAATTGAGTTCAATGAACTCAATACCAAAATCTATGATTATGTTAAATGGCAAGATTCAGAAGAAGGGAGAAAGTCAGATCTCCCAAAGATGAAAGAAACTTTCAAAGATATTCTTTTTACAGACTGGGATGCACAAGTGAAAGAAGCAGAATTAGCCATAGCCAGAGTAGCAGGTATATCAAATAATATGGTCAAAATGATTAACCACATATTACATACTTCTGGGCTCATTAAAGAAGGAAATCTCAAATTGTTGCCTGATATCAGAGATTTAGAACAAAGTCGGAAAGATGCAGGTCAACTCCAGGAAGAAGCACTTACATAGCTAAAGAAAATTGATTGGGAAGCATACTGGAAGTTATTGGTCAAACCTCACAGTCAGATCGTGACACTGAACTATTTTATGAATTCTATACAGAGAATACAACCACTTTTACTGGACGTTATATTTGCTGCACAAATGAAGACATAGTTCGGAAAACCTCCACAAGTTCAACCGATGTCCAGCATTTGTGAGCAGAAAAGCAGAGCTAGTAGCAACTTATCATCGGTCATGATTATTAGTTAGTTTGTTTTTATATAATATCAAATTTTTAGCAAGTAGATACTGAAGATGAGGAAGGTTGTTTGAAACTACCTCATAAGATATTTTGTATAAACTATTTTTTTGTAAGTAGTTAGTATAGTATTTAAACCCTTCTCATGAATTTAGAGAAGGGTCTAGAATTTTATTGTGAACATTTACAAAGAATGTTTTCTTGTAAGTAAGTTTGTATATGCCTTGATGAAATAATGGAACATGGCCTTTTTAGTGATATATCATTTTTTTGATCACTGTTGATGCACTTATGTATTCTTTGAAAGAATTATTGGTAGAAGAGTTGAATGTGGCCTATTATCACTGATCAGATGAATAGGACAATACACATCTGGTGCTATTATCATGTATGCTAATTCTGTTTTGAATATTATTGATGAACCTAACTTTCATGAATTATATGGGAAATCAATTATTTCTTTTTGAAATATCTGTTGCACTATTGTACGATATAAATATAGAAATTGGTTTATTTTATATATGATCATCAGATATATGCGATATATTTTACATCTTCTTTTGATTAATTATTTCTCAAGAGAATCATCTTACAAATATTCATTCTATGAAATTTGTGATGATCTAAATCATCATAGATTGAATATATATCATTCTAGATCGCATCAAATTGGTATTATCCCAGGTTAGATTAGATTAGACTTATTTCAAAAAATTTCATTGTAGAATAATTTTTTTTAGGTTTTAGTAATTCTTTATGCAAATCCTATGAGAGAAACCCAACAATCATACAAAAAACCCAACTCTAGGAAACTGGTCCCTTTACACCCAGTCAAAGCCACTATCCCAAATGGAAAAGGAAATATCTTAAGGTTTGTACTGGGTGGTTATCCCCCTTGTTGTTTCCATAGATTTTTGAGGCCTCAACACACCCTCATCTTCATCTTCATCAACCTCTACTTCATCTTCAGTACACTAGTCGCACAAGTCAAAGAACACTGGTAAAAATACTTTTCTAAAACTTGATGTTAAGTTTGAATTGCAATTTTTAATGGTGAAGTTAATGCAGAAAAGCTAGATAATTGGATTAGGAAATTATAGGTCTATTTGAGAATTCAAAAATTTGATGATGATGATACCAAAATCCAATTAGCTTCATTGAGAATGGAAGGTGCAGCTCTTGTTTGGTGCCAAGATAAATAAGGAGATCAAGAAATATGGTAAGATTATCTAATCATGGACTGATTTCATTAATGCAATAAAGAACAGTTTTATCCATTATATCACATGCAGAATTCCATAATGGACTTGAAAAATTTTAAACAATTGAAAGGACAAAATGTACAAGTGTATACTCAAGAATTTAGAAGAAGAGCTCTTTTACCAGGAGTAGATTTGCATAGCCAAGACACTTTTCTCAAGTATATAGGAGGCTTATGTACATACCTAAGACATACAATCCTCATGTATAACCCTACAAGCCTAGATGAGGTTTGTGTTCAATCTGCACATTTAGAGGCAAGGGAAAAACAAAACTTAGATGGGAATGAGGAAAGTGAGTTTAAAGGCAAATGGAAGAAAAAGAGAAATGAAAATACTAGAAAAGAGAAGGGAAAATTCTTTTGCAAACATTGTTCTAAAACTAGCCATGATGAAGAACATTGTTGGAAACATCATCCAGAGTTGAAACCATAAAATTTTAAGGCCAAAGAGAAAGCCAAGGAAAAAGGAAAGACAGTTGCAATCGCTTAACAAGACCTAGGGTCAGATTCATGAGATGAAAAAAAAATCATAGCTATCGAACTAAAGAACATAAAAGGGAAAGAGAATGAAAATAAACCCAGTTCTAGTATTTCTAACTATCACATAGAAGCTCCAAATGAAGAGAAGATAAATGAACTGTTTCATGTGAAGGTCATTTCCAAACATGCCAAGGTTGACACATTGTTTGACAGTGGGTCACAAGCGAATTTAATCTTTGAATACTTGGTCAAGAAACTTAATCTTGAGACCATTGCACATCCAAAACCATATCCACTTGGTTGGATTTGTAAGGATGCAAATTTACAGGTTTCAAAGAAGTGCATGTTGCGCTTTGCAATAACTTCACTTTTCATTGACACAGTTGAATTAGATGTTGTTCCACTTGATATAACATGTATGGTGTTGGGAATTCCTTACTTGTATGATGGGAAAGTTATCTTCCATTGCCATGAGAACAAGTACCATTTATTCAAATATGGCAAGGAGTACATTGTGAGATCTCATCGCAAAAAAATAGACTCCTCTTTAGTTAATGCAGGGTAGATGAAAAGGCTCGTCAATGGAAGTCAAAACTTGACATTGATGATGATTAAGAAAAAAGTTTTACATAATCCTTTTCATGTAAATTTTGATATATGCAAGTTGTTTCAGTTTGAAAGTAGGTTGTATTTGAAAGAAGATGACAAGAAGTTGCAACAGTCGACTTTGTTGTTGAACGGTGCTGAAAACAAAATGTCAGTGCAAGAAGTTGCAAAGGTCCAAGAGAGGGCAAAGCAACTTAGCAAAAAAGGCACAAGATTCAGTAATGATCATTTCTAGTTTTAGAAAGGCATGGTACTATGGCAAAGAAGCTTGGTCAGGAATCGACAAAAGTTCAAGGCTAATTCAACAAAAAGTTGCCATAAGGACAGGATGCAAGGTGAAAGTAATTTCAAGTTTCCTTTGATTAAAGACCAGTGTAGAAACAATATGTTTACTACAAAGTTAAGTTTTTGTTATGAAATTTCAGTAAATGTGTAGCATGAAAATGTCAAAAACAACAATGGTTGGTCAATGGAATCAAGGAAATTTTTTTCGTTTCTCCAATTAATGAAATTAGGGAAATTTCAGTGGATAAAGGTTGGAAGGGTGGGGACACAGTCTCCTCATCTTCATGTTCAATAGTTCAAAGAGATTTTGGGGTCCAAAAGCTTCCCAATGGGGAGGTGTGATCAGGAGATCTTGTCCATTGTTTAAAAATTCTCAAACATTAAATTTCTCAAAGGTGTTTTCAAACTAATTGACCGGAAAGATCTCGTTGCTACGATTCTGGTGCCGGGAACGATTCGCAAAACGAAGGTCATATGTAGAAGTTATGAAGGTTTGAAAAGCACAGTAAACTCCAAAAAATGACATTTTGAATAAGTTTGACTTAGCATAAAAGTTTTCAAACAAAATATTATTTGAAAAAATATTTTCATTATATGGTTTATCATGCCAATCATGTAATATCCCCAAATAAGGACTACTAGCAAGGCATGCCTGAAAAATGCATTTTTTAGGAATGCATGCTACAGGATGGGAAACCAACCCTTGGATCCCTCAGATCTAACAATATAAGACCTGAATCCAAGAGGGATTCAAAAACAAATCCTTCTAGGTGGGTTAAACAGGTCTCCCACACCTAGTACAGTTTAGAAATTTCCCAGGGAAGGGACTGCAACAATACAAAGTAACACTGCCCAGAAAATAATGTAGTTTTAGTTAACAGCAGTAAGGGACCAATATGATAGCTCAAAAATAGTGTATACAATGGTAAATTATATTTACAATGTGGGACAATCAATGTAAAAGAGAAAGATGGAAGATTTTCATGAGAAAAACCCTCTAAAAGAGGTGTTGCAACAATATATTCCACTGCAAAGCCTTGACAACGTTAATTTTATGAGAATACAATAGATGTAGGTTACAACTCAAATATAGAAAAGTTCTGTGTACAAAATATTAGATCTATATCAGATCTATACACTAGACTATCTCTATCTTACATACCCCTTGGGGTTTTGAGCAAAACATGAAGCATATGGAGTAGATTTGAGATCTCATGCAGCAGATCTGCAGATTTCTGCAGAATTCATGAAGCTTATACAGGAGTGTTCAAATCAGATCTGACTATGACAGGGATAAGAACATAAATACATGGATCACCATAGTGAGAGACAAATTCTCATCACTAGAGATCACTCCTCAAATGTTGCCAACACTCCCTGCAACTTTTCTCTTGCAGATAACGCAGTCCTAGATGAAAAACTATGCTGTAGACTTGATGAACAGTTTGGCATGATTCCAAGGTATGGATCTGGAGCTCTGATGATCCAATACACTCTTGCCAATGGGATAGAAGACTTTCCCAGTGAAAAGAGGCACTAGAATGGCTTAGATTTGAACAGATCTAGCCTCCACTTACTGCAACTTACAAAGACAAAAAAACCCTCAATAGGATCTGTGTTGTAGTTGGAAGAAGAGCTTGGCCAAATTCCTGATCGCGGTCAAGAAATGAAAGACTCCTCCAAGAGGCCTCTCAAAGAAAGAGGTGGGATTCCCGATCAGGAACACCCAAGTGCTAAACAACACTATTCTCAGCTAAACAACTAGAGAATGAGAAGTGTGTAAACAGAAAAATAATTTCAAGACAATATGTTCAACAACCCTCTCCTGTTGTTCTCTTCTTTCTTTTATAGGATAAAAGCCTTGCAAAACCCTAAACCATCTCAAAGGTTTAGCTCCTTTCACATGTGTGGCCTCCAACTAGATCTGCGCTATGCATCTAGGAGGTACAATGTATCTGGACAATGCTGTGAATTTGGTCCTGTTGACCCAGTCAATTGTCACAATCCCTTTCACACATAAGGGAGTTTTGTTAAGGTAGCCCAGATTTGGCCTTGTTCACATGGGCATTGATTTATTTTGCTGAATTAAGAGTTTAATTGATTCTCCTTTACAATTTCATTCATGAAAACAAAAAGGCAAAACAAAATTGAATATTCCTATTAGCTTGGGCTAATTAGGAATATTATAGTCCTCCCCTCCAAAAGGTTTCTTGTCCTCAAGAAACTAATAAGGTGAGTGCTGCAACTCATCTCCTCCTCCATTGGTGACACAAACATGAGTTAATATTCCTCCTTGTGCCAAGTGTTCACCAAACCACCCCTCCATGACTTGTTCCACCAAGGCCCTCATGAGACACAAATAGTTCATCTATAAGAAGACAATAGATAATAGGAAACAAACATGGTTTGCCCAATGTTCTCCCTGAAATATGAGACATAAAGTACATGGGGAGTAGCCATTCCATATGGCTCATGCATTCCTTCCCTCCTTCCTCCATACATCCCTATGAAAAGTACAAGTACATCATCCATATAGGGAATCAAAACAATGTACATGCATATAGAAATTTCTGCATATGGAGGTGGGTCATAGTCCCACATGTGGAACCAGTGCAGAGCATCTCCTGCCTGCATCAGATCTAGATATGGTAAGTGGTTTTCCCACCACTTACTTGCTTCCCAAGTCATCTCACTATTGCTGAAGGTGAAAGATATGTTTGGTGCTTTTGGGAAGCACCCATCATGAAAATAAATCTCCATTTTCATATCAAGGGAGTGGCCAAATTCATAATTTTTAGTGGCCCAGAAATTGCCATGAGATTTACATGATATATTGCCCTTTTTAGGTTTCATGGCCTGCATAAAATTGGTAAAATAACATGTAAAATCAGAAAATAAAACTTTCTTTACATGAACATATCCTTTACCAACATGATCTTTCATACACATGGAGTTATGCATGGATCTCTCTCCTCTTTCCAAAGAAGGAAGAGATGGCTGAAATGACTCTTGTATAGAGTCCCATGGCTGCCCCAACTCTGCATAGCTCATGAATTCTTGAAAATGTTGATATAGTTCCTCTATCAAGCCTTCCCAATCAAAGCCCCTCAAAATGATGTTGTAGATCCTCATGCAATACGTGTGGCTGAAACATAACTCTTTTTGTGCTTATTGTAGTATATTATGCTTGAGCTTAGAAGCTCTAGACAAAAATATTCTACCATGATGATAGATGATTTATCCTTGAACTAAGTAGCCCTCTTCATGCAGCTGGTCATCAAGTATCATACATGTGTGAATATCTTTGGAATAATCCACTAACATTTGGGATCTCCAATACAGATCTACACTACTCAACAATGATAGCATTGATGATGCATCAACCAAAGTATCTGTCATGTTGCTGATCCTTTCCTCGACATATCCTATGCTAATGGTGTGTGTTGGAAGGTTGTTCCTTCCCTTCTTCTCCTCCCGCAGCATAGGATCAGAAAGGAGAGTGGGTGATGATAACAGGGGAAAAAAATTTCCCTCCTCCTTGATCTTACCCAAGTCTCCCAACGCTGTAGCTTTGTCTTCAACTGCTCCAAACCCTCCTGGATCTAAGTTTGGAGCAACAAGTTGTGAGATATTCCTCAAAAAATCTAAATCAGGTGGCCTCCCAGGTGGTTTACCACTAGATAAATAGATTTTAGGGACCATTCTCATATGCATGCTGGATGATATCCTCATGTCCCTGTTTCCACTGCACAATTTCAATTCCTTTTCATGTGTGGAAAACTCATGAAAATTGGAGACCTATTTTAGTGGTGTAAGAATGCCTCTGATTGGAGCATTTTCCCCATCTTCTGATAGTGGATCAGCTTTGTGACCCCTTCTTTGTTTTTTATCATTGTATTTTTTCATAGACACATGCTACTCATGTCCTCCACATGGAAGATCCTTAGGAACTCCTTGCAAAGTTGCAAGCATCCATCTAGTGGAAGCCATTGCTTCATCTCCATCTCCAAATGAAAATAGATCTCCTCCTACTGTCACAGCACTAGAGGATCTTCTCTGCTATGTCTCTCACTTCTCCTCATCAATGGAGAATTCTTCATCATTAAGCGATCCTTTTTCTTGACCTCTTAGTGAAGAAGGAACCCTCATGTCTTCTCTTTGAGAAGAGAGTTCTTGCTGAAGTGGGCCTTTTGCCTCTGGAAAATCATGCGGAAAATCATCAATCCTTTCAAAAATGTTCAGGAATGGAGTTGGCTTTATGGATCCTTCCCACTCATGCAAAGTTTCATATTCCTTGGGCTTGATTTGTTCCCAGGAAGTCTCAGAATGTCTCACCTCAAATCTTTTCACTAGTATCCTAGTGAACTTTGCATAAGAAGAGATATTTATCCCTTTCAAGGAAGAGAACTCAAATAGCGACCAAGCATAAGTCTTTCCTTGAAGATGCAGCACTGCTACTTTCAAGGCTTCTTCTTCTGACACTTGATGCAACTGAAAGTAGGTGTCAAGCTTCCTTACCCAAGACTTGGCTGAGTCTCCAGGTGATCCATCTAAAGTAGGTAGAGAGAATCTATCCAAAGTGTGCTGCATGCACCCTTTTCTTCTATTGTAGCTCCTGGATATTTCTTCTTTAAGTTGAAAAAACTATGGGAAATTGAGATAAATTTTGAATCTGTCTGATTGAGACTCATATTCTTGGAGATAATCACCAAGATATTCCTCCTTTGGTGTTCCTCCTTTTCCTTCTTTCTTTGACAAGAAAGTAGGCTTGCTCCACCGTTGCAGATCAGGTTGCGTGGCTGAATTCTCACACACATAGTAAGAATTACTGGGGATTTATTGATGTATAAATCCTCCTAAGGGATCTGCATGTCTTTCCCTCTCCATTCCCCGGATTTCTTCTTTCAGTTCATACATAGTTTGAGAAAGAGTTTTTGAGAACTCTTCTCTTTGCAAACTTCCAGTTAAAGGGTTTGGACCCTTTACTTTTGTGTCTTCAGTGTAACCACACTTCTTCATTAGTATTTTCTTCCCATGAAAATATATATTATCTCTTCAATAAGCAAAGCACATGCTATGCCAAGATAGTCGCTTTGATACCACTGTAATATCCCCAAATAGGGACTGCTAGCAAGGCATGCCTGAAAAATGCATTTTTCAGGAATGAATGCTACAAGATTGGAAACCAACTCTTGGATCCCTTATATTTGACAATATAAGACCTGAATCCAAAAGGGATTCAAAAAAAATCCTTCTAGGTGGGTTAAACAGGTCTCCCACACCTAGTACAGTTTAGAAATTGCCCAGGGAAGGGACTGTAACAATACAAAGTAACACTGCCCAGAAAATAATGCAGTTTTAGTTAACAGAAGTAAGAGACCAATATTATAGCTCAAAAATAGCTTATAAAATGTTAAATCAGATTTATAATGTGGCCCAATAAATGTACAAGAGAAATATGGAAGATTTTCACGAGAAAAACCCTCTAAAAGAGGTGATGCAACAATATATTCCACTGCAAAGCCTTGAAAACGTTATTTTTATGAGGATACAGTAGCTATAGGTTAAAACTCAGATCTAGAATAGATCTATGTACAAAATATTATATCTATATCAGATATGTACACTAGTCTGTCTCTATCTTACATACCCCTTGGGGTTTTCAAAAAAACATGAAGCATATGGAGTAGATCTGAGATCTCATGCCACAGATCTACAGATTTATGTAGAATTCCTGAAGCTTATATAGGAGTATTCAGATCATATCTGACTATGACAGGGATAAGAACAGAAATCCATGGATCACCACACTAAGAGACAAATTCTCATCACTAGAGATCACTCCTCAAATGTTACCAAAACTCCCTGCAAATTTCCTCTTGCAGATAATGTAGTCCTAGAAGAAAAACTGCACTGTAGACTTGACGAAAATTTTGGCCTGATGCCAAGGTATGGATCTGGAGCTCTGATGATCCAATACAATCTTACCAATGGGATAGAATACTTTCCCAGTGAAAAGAGGCACTAGAATGGCTTAGATCTGAACAGATCTAGCCTCCACTTGCTGCAACTTACAAAGAAAACCAAACCCTCAACATGATCTGCATTGTAGTTGGAAGAAGAGCTTGGCCAAATTCCTGATAGTGGTCAAGAAATGAAAGACCCCAAGAGGCCTCTCAAGGAAAGAGGTGGGATTACCGATCAGGAACACCCAAGTGCTAAACAACACTATTCTCAGCTAAACAACTAGAGAATGAGAAGTGTCTAAACAGAAAAATCCTTTCAAGACAATATGTTCAACAACCCTCTCCTATTGTTCTCCTCTTTATTTTATATGATAAAAGCCTTGCAAAACCCTAAACCATCTCAAAGGTTTAGCTCCTTTCACATGTGTGGCCTCCAACTAGCTCTGCGTTGTGCATCTAGGAGGTACAATGTTTCTAGACATCGCTGTGGATTTGGTCCTGTTGACCCAGTAAATTGTCACAATCCCTTTCACACATAAGGGATTTTTATTAAGGCATCCCAGATTTATCGTTGTTCACATGGGCATTGATTTATTTTGCTGAGTTAGGAGTTTAATTGATTCTCCTTTACAATTTTATTCATGAAAACAAAAAGGAAAAAAAAAATTGAATATTCCTATTAGATTGGGCTAATTAGTAATATTAAAAATCATTTGGTGCCATATGGCCAGCCCGGAGGCTGCCATGTGGCCCCAGGCTAGAGGTCGAAAGGTGTTGTAAAAATATTTTGGAGACTATGGGGTTCGAACGTGGGACCTCCCACCCAGAAGTGCATGTGCCCGACTGCTCAGGCTACCGAGTGTTACTTAACCCCTAAGGGCTGCAACATGTATTTAAATTTTTAGGTTTTGTGCGGTGGGGGTTGGGGAGGCTAGCCCCTAAGGGCCAGCCCCCCACCATATGTCCACATATTCGTGACCATGACCTTCTTCAAACGATGACTAAGCTCAACCATAAACTCCGACATTTAATCCGCGGAGTGATCACATGTGGAGGGTTCATAGTTAATGTAAATATCATTCCATCCAACGGTTCCACTGGCAGACCTCTAAATCCAGCGAAAATTTCTAGTTTTTCGGTGTTAACTAGAGTTCCTCCAGTTTTGGAGGAGCTTTTCTAGGGAACATTGGGCAGTTTACTGTTTGGGTCATAACTCTTTGGATATTTGACCATTTTTGAGGAGTTAATAGTAATTTTTGGCTAATTTCGACATTATGAACACATTGGTAGAGGTTTGAAAGTCTTCAGAGGTCATCTTGTGTAGGGTTTTCTTCAGGAGAGGTCAAGGAGCCACTAGGGCCACTAGGGTGTTTTCAGTGTATTGAGCATCCATTCTCTGTTTTCTGCAAATGAATAGTCATTACTAACTAATTAAAGCATTCTAAAGTTTTTTTTACAGAGAGAACAACCATTTGAGGCTTTCTTTTACATTTACTTACCATTTTTGAGAAATAATATATGAGGGACATGCCATTGGGAGCCCAGGAGGGGTGAACTGCTTCATCAAATTTGCTGAGTATTGTACATGTGATGCATTATTCTCTGTTATTTACTGTTGCAAAGTGTTAGACAAGCTAATTTACATGCTTTAACCTTGTTGTGCTCAACTTAGTGTTCCTAAATTGAGGTCATAAATTATCAACCAGGGTCAGTAAACTGCTGAAGTGTGGTGCACTATATGTGCCTAGGTATCTATTTCTCACTATGTTGTGTTTAGTGTTTTTATGATGTTTTTGGTTTTATGGTTTTATGTCAAGAAGGAAAATAACTAAGTGTTGGTAAAGAGAAGTGGATGGTTACACTAAAAAAAAGCAAAACCTACTCTAAACTGTGTATGTCACTAAAGAACAGAAAATGCAAAGCTTGATAATGACTCCTATTAAGGAAACAAATCACAACATGAACTCAATAACTCATAGCATAAACTCATCCAATTCATTCATTAGGAATATGTTGGAATAGTTTGAGAAAAGAACAAGTTTAATACAAATGAGGTTCTCCTAAGGACATAATCATCTTACAATATTACAAAGAATCTCATCCATGGCTAGAGGTTTATTGGAACACAATTGAAAAGAGATTATTTGTAGCACAATAAGATTTCTACTCTAAGTTATCTTGTAATGCTAAGATTACTCCATTCTGTAGCTCAGCTTGTCACTAGTAAACCTCATCCAAAAGTTAGAGATTTTCTAAAATAGTTTTTGGAAAGAAAGGTTTAATTGTGAATTTGCAAAGGATTGCAGAAGAATCAAGGCCTTAAACTGATATTACTAACTCCTGTCCAGATGATGATGTATTAATAGAAAGTCAGAACAAAATAAGTTTTGTAAATAATGAAGGCCGTGGAATCTGATGTTAACAATTAATACTGCTTAAAGAACAATGGATAGCACTGAGAATGCAATTTATCAAACTTGAAACACAGTAACCACAACTAAACTACAGTGCCATTAACCTAATTTGAAATAAAGTGAACAAAGTTGAACTAGAATGCCACTAATCTAACTTGAAATGCAGTGAATTAAAACTGAACTAGAGTGCCATTATCAAACTTGAAATATAGTGACAAAATTAAACTAAAATGACATCCACCTCCGGAGTGCTACCACTAGACTAAGGATGCAACTAATTACTGGAATGTTTTAGCTCTATCTCATTCAAAATTAGTAGTATTTTGGAATAGTTTGTAGAACAGGACTGGCTGCAACATGTTATGTAAATGAACATGAAAGCATAAAATTAAACAGAACACAAAAAAGCTCTAAAACACCACAGCTATGTCCCATCCGAAATTAGTGATATTTTGGAAGAGTTTATAATATCATGACTAGCTGTACAAATGATGTAATTGAGCATAAGAACATAAAACTAACTCCTAAAATACTACAGTCACACCTCATTCGACATTAGTGATATTTTGGAAGAGTACGTAAGAACGAGACTAAGCTGTAGCATCTAATGCAAATGAATAAAAACTCAAAGTTCAGAAAGTCAATTAAACTAGGAATGAAATGAGGCTAAATTACTTATCTAAATTATATGAACAAAGTCCTCAGGTAGAAGGGGCCCTCTACCACCAGAGTAGCACACAAATCTACTCAAGATTGACTCAGCTTGTGCAATAAAATGATGTTTCTTTCATTAAAGGAGAAATTCTTCAAAACAGAGTATTTACGGCCTTCAAAGATCTAGCAACAAAACAAAATCTAACCAACAGTTTCTCGGTCTCCCGAGTCATAATTATAATGAAATTACATAACTACTCTTTGAGAAAATTGGGGATAAGTGTCTTTCCCACTTCTAATCAAATTAAAACTCTTATTAACAGTCTTGTGCTTAACCGCGGACATCTGTAGAGTCCATGTTTTGATAGGAAACTACTTCTCTTCTACGTGCATAATCTCTTTGATACTTTAACTCAGACTTCGTGGAGAGCAAGAGATGATGGGGAGGTATTTTGGATTTCACCCATATGCTTTTTTCTTTGCAATGACACCTGGAACCTACATAAACATGAGGATTGCTGCAGAACAGATGAGTGGCTACAGAATGCCTGTATTCTGTAGCCGAGTCTTAGTCAAAATTACTACACCAACAAAATCATAAAAACATAGCAAGTTAGTCATTATATAAATTCTTAAAACAATTTTAATTAATCCTATTGATCAGTTAAGCCTGTAATTGATGAGAGACAAAGAAAATGAAGTGGAATGTGGTGAAAGAGAAGAACATCTTTGGGGCTCAACAAACCTCACACAGAAATTTGTTTAACTAAGTTAAAACCATTTGTTTCATCTGCAAACTTCAGTGAACCTTATGCACACAATTTAATTACTATTTGGATACTTAGCACAACAAAACTAATACATTCCATTCAGATCACAAAGATAAACCAAAGATGAACTAAACTATGACGTGGATGGTTTAAAGGGTGACATGTATGGTTTAAAAGGTGACATGAATGGATTAAAATAATACATGTAAAATTTGAAGGAAGGTTTGAAAACGTTTCTACAAGAAAGGCTTCTTAATGGAAAAAATGTATTAGATGAAACTCATGATGAGAATAAAATAAATGTTATTCATTATTTCATAGACTCTAATGTTAGATTGAACACCCACCATATTCAAAATATATATATGTGTATTTTTTATGGCAAGGATCCGGTAACATGGATACTATATATGGAGCAATATTTTGATCTCCATAATGTGCAACACACACAAAATGTATGCATTGAAACTTTATATTTAGAACCCAATTAGTTTGTATGACATCGACAGCTTTGTTATCATAAACCACTTTTAAATTGGTCAATTTTTAAGGATTAAATGATGGCATATTATGAGGATACAAAGACCAACACCTTCTTTAGCCAATTCATAAATATCAAACAAAAGTGTTTAATGGCAGAGCACATTGAAGACTTCCAAAAATTGAATATAAGGGTAAATTATATTCGAGAGGAGCATAGGATTGATGTCTTCATATGGAATTTAAAGGATAACATCCAACATGAGGTTCACCTTAGCGAACTTGATTCATTGGAGAAGGCATTCAGTTTGGCAAAAGGAATCAAAAGAAAAATTATGGCAACAATGGAGCCTACCACTCACAACTATAAATATGGAAGTGTTTTTGCTCCTTTCCTTCCACAACCTACAAGGTTGAAAACACAACAATTGGAAGAAAAAAGAGAAAAATGGCTCCGCTACAGTTGTGATAGAAAATACACTAAAGTTCATAAGTGTGCTGAGAAGAAATTATTTTAAATAGATTATGAAGAGGAGGAAGAAAAGGAATAAGAAACTTCAAAAAAAGAGGATATACACCAAGAACCAACCCCAGGGAAAGAAGAAATGAATCCGACCATATATCTTAATGCATTGGCAGGAATTACCATTCCTAAAACTCTCAATATAGAAGGAAATATCAAGAAGAAAAAGCTAATAGTGCTGATTGATTCGGGTAGTACCCATAATTTTATTCATTGTAAGATAGCCAAGGAATTGAACTACTTCCTATACCTACCACCAGAGTGTCAAGTGATGGTTGAAAATGGAGGAACTATAAATTTGTCTGGAAAGTACCATAATATAAATATAACCATGGGGCAATATGCATTGAATATTCCAATTCTATCCATTCCAATGGGTGGTGTTGATGTTATACTAGGAGTCCAATGGTTACAATCTTTGGGTACGATAGATTTAAATTTTCAAGGACTTTTCTTGAATTTTTTTTTTGAAGGAAAGGAAGTTGAATTAAGGGAATCACAGGGAAAATAGGAAATATAATAAGCTCTAATGGCATGTCAAAGCTTCTAAAGAAATAAAAAAGCGGTGTAATTGCACAATTATTCTCACTATAGGTTCAATAATCGAAATCATCTATTTCTCCAGATCTCCAAAAAGTCTTGGACAATCATTCCAAGGTATTAGAGACTCCCAAAGGCCTCCCACCTATTCGTGATCATTATCATGTTATTCATTTAATTCCAATAAGTGTTCCTCCAAACATAAGGCGTTAAATATATCCCTATTCCCAAAAGAGTGAAATTGAACATATGGTTGCATAAATGCTAGAGGTCAGTATAATTCAACCTAGTTAATGTTCTTTTCCGACTCTTGTAGTGTTGGTGCCCAAAAAGGATGGATCATGGTGCATGCATCTGGATTATAGGGAGTTGAAAAGTATCGCTATTAAAGATAAATTTCCCATTCTTCTCATTGATGAATTATTGGATGAATTACATGGAGAGATCTACTTCAAAAAAGTTGGATCTTTGTTCAGGATATCATGAAATTAGAATGAAGACAAGAGACACTCTGAAAACAACATTTAGAGGTCACGAGGGTCATTATGAATTTTTGGTCATCCCTTTTTGATCCAGGTGGAAATTGATGGACACTCTCGTATTCCACCTAAAACCCCACCATTGTTTCTTTCAGTTTTTTAGTTTCCTTATTTGTAGCACAATTTACTATTTTTAGTAGTTTTTGGGTCTTGAACTTCCAGAGTTGTTTTGAGGCCCTAAACCATGTTTTTTGGGAATGAAATATCTGGAAAATATGATTCAAAGACTCGATATTCGTTGTCATCATTTGTAGTCCTGAGATATATATTTCTAACAATGTATCATGTGTGTCAAATGGAGATATTATACCTAAGTTACGACCCTGGGAAATTGATGTACCAATTTACCCCGATGGGGCCCATAGTCTATTATTTAATCTCTTAGGGTTAGGTTTCTTATGTTTATGGTTTTCCATTGTTTCTCAATAATAAATAAGCCTTCAAGCATTATTATAAACAATTTAGAGGCCTGTAGCCTCCAAATTTCTTCTCAGAGATAAGATACCAATGCCCTAGCTAGTTTATTTTCATTTTGTCTATAAGAATATTTCAGTCATTTGATATTAATGAAATGAAGTTATATTTCCACTGCATATTTGTATTTATGATTATGTTTTTATTCTATTTGGTTCCTGCATAAATCCATATCAGTGGTATCAGAGCGATCTGCTCTTACTCTATTTTTTTTGCATGTCCCCAATGAGGTCAGGGTATAAGGAGTTAGGGATCGATTTGGCTGAACCCTTGCAAGATCAGCCTCACAAACCCTGATGACCTCCCATGGCGGAAGAAAATAATTATGAGGGAGAAGGAGATCCTATCAAAATATTGCTTGAGGAGGCCCTCGATAAACAAAGAAACGTGATGATGGATAACTTTTCTCGGATCCTTCAACGGTTGCCCACCTATAGCGCATCTTCATCCAACAACCACTCTGGAGGCACCAATCCCTTCAAGGTATAGGTAAAATTTTACATTCCTGTATTTGAAGGCTAGATAGATGCAAACATCATAGATAGATGGTTGAAGCCACTAGAAAGGTATTTCTCGGTCCATGATTTCTTCAAATGAGAAAATATTACTTTTACACTCCTCAAAGCCTCCCCCCATGTCAAAGAATAGTGGGAAACCTACTATGGGAAAAAGGACGGGAGTAAACCCTCTCTGTTCTTGTCCACACCCACTTGGAATTCTTTCCGAGATGACATCAAGGAACAATATTATCCCGTGGGGAGCTATGAGGACAAGTACATGCAATGGACCATGCTGCGACATCAAAGGGATAAAGATGTGCATGGGCGGACAATATTTTTCCATACCCTATGCACAAAGTTGGGTATTAAATATTCATAGAGACATTTGGTGCTCAAGTACCGCAACTTTTTTCACATATACATTCAGGAGGAAATGGAGTTCCTCGACATTACTTTTCTTGGCGTAACATATTGATATGCCACCAAGATTGAGCTGAAATTTAAGAAGAAGAAGAGAGATGTTGGATCCACGAATTTGAATCTAGGGAAAGACGCCTCTGAACTGTACAAAAAGGGGAAAATACAAAGTGGGGCGACTCAAAACAACACAAAAAATCCAAACAAGGACATGGGGAAGTGATGTGAATTTCATAACAGCCCCACTCACAACACAAGCGAGTGTTAGACCAAAAATTTGTTGGTAGCCGAACTCAAGGCATCTAAATCAGATGCATGTTCTTTCTTTGAGTCAGAACTGGACAAGTGGAATGAAAAAGGGAATAAAATCATTGATTTGGAACCCAACGCCACCATTTTCACCACCAAGATCCATAAGGAGGAACCTAAATATCCAGAGGAGTGGGAGCACCTCTTCTATTACCAAATTTGGGTGAAGGGTTCTCCAATACAATTCCTTGTTGATAGAGGAAACCAAAATAACCTCATTTCAGCATAGGTCATGAAGCGGCTCAGCCTATCGACCACAACACATTCGCAATTATATACCATTGGGTGGCTTCACCAAGGAAGAGATCTCCATATCTACCAACAGTTCTGCCTTTTGTACAACATCAAGCCATTCATGGATGAGGGATTGTGTGATGTTTCTCCTATTGATGTGTCTGATGTATTATTAGGCCACCCATACTTTTGGAAGCGGCATGTTGTGTATGATTCTAGGCCTCATCTGGTTATTATTACTTTGGGAAATAAGTTTTACATGATATCGTAGGTAGTACCGCTTCCCTCCATCTCTTTGATTACTGCAAAGAAATGTAGTAATATTATTTCCTAAACCAGGAAATTCATTTTCATTACAATTCACCCATAGGGAAAGAAGAATATTGTAGCCACATCCTCCCTACAGGTCTCCCTTACTCGGCAGCAAAATATTGACAAAGTCGTGGAGGAATACAAGGACATTTTCTCCTCACCCATAAAGGTTCCTCTACATTATCAAGTCAAGAACTCCATTGATATGCCCCCAGGCGTGTCGCTACTTGATGTTCTCATACCTCATGCGACCACATAGACATAGTCTACACATGTACTATCTGAGGTTGATAAAGCAACCAAATTTATTGAATGCATCCAACAGGTCCATGACATCTTCGAGAAATCCAATGCCAAGTACAAATAGCGACATGATCAACATCTGGTGCCACACAATTTCCAGGTGGGCGACCAAGTTTGGTTGCATTTGCAGAAAGAACACCTAATCAAAGCTCATCGGAAGGTCATACCACTCCGATATGGGCCTTACATCATTATCAAGGCTATGGGAGATAATGCATTTAATCTTAGCATTCCTCCATTCCTTGGCTAACAACCAATGTTTAATGAGGATCACCTTCCGCCATACTTTCCACCATTACTTGACACATCTCATTTCAGATATCATGGAGGAACTAAATGCAATGGAGACCATTGCTTCCTAAGGGGGGAGGAATGATCTAGGTGGATATTGGTGGCCAATCACTTATTCCACTTGGACCCCCACCATTTTTTATTTAATTTTTTCATTTTCCTTAATTGTATCACAATTTACTATTTTTAGCAGTTTTTTGGGTCCTGAACTTTCAGAGTTGTTTTGACACCCTAAACGAAGTTTTTTGGGCATGAAAGTCCCGAGAATATGAGTCAAAGATTCAATATTGTCTATTAATAGTTGTATTCCTTAGATATATCTTTCTAATGATGTATCATGTGTGTCAAACAAAGATAGTATGCCAAAGTTACGACCTTGGGAAATTGATGTATCAATTTACCTCGACAGGGCCCATAGTCTAGAATTTCATCTCCTAGAGTTAGGTTTTCGATGTTTATGGATTTACATTGTTTCTAAATAATAAATAGGCCTTTGAGGCTCATTGTAACACAATTACAGGCCTGTATCCACCACATATCTTCTCAAAGATAAGATTACAGTGCCCTAGATAGTTTATTTTCATTTTGTCTGTAAGCATATTTCAGTCATTTGATATTAATGAAATGAAGTTATATTTCTTCTCCATATTTGTATTTATGGTTATATTTGTATTCTGTTATGTTCTTGCATAAATCCAGATCACTTTTCACCTTACCAATGCACCTTCTACATTTCAAGGTTTGATGAATTCCATATTAAAACCCTTCCTTAGAAAATTTGTGTTATTACTTTTTGTAATATTCCTACTTAGCCTAAGCTAAGAGGAATACTCATTTTTGTTTTACTTTCTGGCATGAATAAATGAATAAAGGAGGACATGTAAAACTCCTGAAAATACTGAATAAATCAATGCCCATGTGAACAAGGATAAATTAGGGCCATGTAAATAAATCACTTGCAGGTGTGAAAGGGGTTTGAGCTGTGAGACTAGGTCAACCTTGACCAAATCTACAGCGCTGTCTAGATTCAATGTATCTCATTAAGGGACAACACAGTTCTAGAAGGAGGCCCCTCATGTGAAAGGAGCTAACTCATCAAGGTGGTTTAGGGTTTGCAAAGGCTTTCAACTTATAAAAGGAAGGGGAAGGAAACAAGAGGAGTTTGTTGATTGATTATATTTTTGAGTATCTTGTCTGTTTAGACAAATACCATTCTCTACTGTTTAGTGGAGAATTGTGTTGCTTAGCACTTGGAGTTCCTATGCATGGATTTCACCTCTTCCCTTGAGTATTCTTGGAGGATTTTTTGCTGAATTGATCCACTATCAGGCTTTGGGCCAAGCTCTACTTCCAACTGCAATGCAGATCCAATGAGGGTTTTCTTGCTTGTGTAGGCTGCAGCAAGTGGGATCTAGATCTACTTAGATCTAGCTTGTATTGATGGCTCTTCTAAGTGAGTGTGTCATTTAACCTCCTGGAAGAGTACATCCATTGATTGAGCTTAAAATTTTTATCTTGGCTTCAGGCCATCACTGTTATTCAAGCTACAACACATTTTTCCTTGAGGGACTGGATTATTTTCATTAGAGGTTCTGCTAGGTGTTTTGATCCCATTTTTGATGAGAGATATCTGGTGCTGGGCTTTGCCTTTCACTTGGTGATCCATGGATTAGCTTGTTGATCCATGTTCTATTTAGATCTGATCTATTTTAATGTAAAGTCATCTTCATAAATTTCTGAAGCATTTTTCGGATCTACAACTTAAAACTCAGATCTGCTCTTTATAATGCATGATTTGGTCAAAACCCCAAGGGGATATTGTAAATAAGACTATCTAGTTTCCAGATCTGAAATGAATCCAATGTTTTGTTTACAGATCTTTCCTAGATCTGAGTTGTAATATTCAGCTACTGCAACTCCTTAAAATAACGTTTTTGAGCCATTTTACAGTTTATACATGTGTTGCAGCCTTCTGTTCTGAAGATTTATTGCTCTATTGTCTCATGTATTATACTATATATTTAAAGAGCTTCATTGTAATTCTAATTTGTTACTGTACACTCATAATTTAATCATATTTGATGGCCTCCTGCTCATATTGTCGAAGACTGCATTATTTCTGAAGCAGTTTTTTGTGCATAGCTGCAGCCCCTCTTGTAGGTTGTTTTTCAGCTAGACTAGGTGGTGGGAGACCTGTTTACCACACGTATTTTGATTTGTTTTTGCTCCCCTTTTGGATATAGACTCTAGATCTACTGATATAAGGGATCCAAGGGCTGTAAACTCATTTCTGTGCATCAATCTCCCAGGAGTGCGCTATTTCAGCAGGCTTGCTGTGCTGTTCCAGGTTTGGAATATTACACTTTTTGATGATATACTAATCTAAAACAAGTCTTGGAAGGATCATGTTAAACATGTTGATAGGGTGCTCAAACTATTAGAGGAGAAACAATTATATGAAAAAGACTCCATATGTTTCTTTCGAGTATAGGAGGGGGAATATATGGGTCATATTGTATCTCATGGGGGTGTTAAGGTAGACCCTAACAAAATTAAAGCCATTAAAAAATGGAAAATACCCACAACCATCAAGCATCTACGAGGATTTATTTGGTTAACATGGTATTATCACAAGTTTTTAAATAATTATGGGAGAACAGAAGCACCTCTAACAACATTACTAAATAAAAATGCATTTTCTTGGAATCCATAAGCAACTAAGGCCTTTGAACATATTAAAGATGCAATGTGAAAAGCACTGGCCTTAGCTACGCCATAATTCAGAGAAACCTATATTGTGAATATTATTCCTCAGGAAATGAAATTGATGTTGTTTTAATGCAATAAGAAATACCCATTTCTTTTGAAAGTCTTCCAATCAAAGGAAAATATTTACAAAAACCTATTTATGAGAAGCAAATGTTGGAAATACTACATGCACTTAAGCAATGGTGACCTTACCTAATGGGAATACAATTCATGGTAAAAAAACATCATGATAGTATTTAATTTTTGGAAAAAATATTATCTTCCAAAGAGCAGCAAAGATGGGTCACAAAGGTGTTGGGTTATGAATTTTAAATCATCTAAAAAAAGGGAAGAACTATATTGTTACAGATACACTCTCAAGAAAGGATGAGGATGCTGAAGTGTTGCTTTGTTCCATTTCTATTATCCAACTAGATTGGATAACTGAAGCAAGGGATGAATGGAAGAATGACGAAGAAGTGTGGACACTAATTCAAAATTTGCAGCAAGATCCTAGTACATCTGATACATTTAGTTGGAAAAATTATTCATTATGGTACAAATAATGCTTTAGTATCTTTGTAATAATTACAAACTCAAACAAAATATTATTTTGGAATTTCACACCTCTCCCTTAGGAGGGCACTCGAGATTTTTAAAAACTTACCACAGGATCAAGAAGGAATTTTTTTGGGTTGGCCTTAAATCTGATATTCAAAAGTTTGTGGGAGAAGGTTTGGTTTGAAAAATAAATAAATTTGATACAATTAATACCCCAGGTCTGTTACAACCTTTATCCATTCCAAGTCAATGTTGGGAGGAGGTTTCAATGGATTTTCTCACAGGTTTACCAAATTCCAAAGGAAAGAGTGTCATCATGGTGGTAGTTGATAGACCTACCAAGTATGCAAATTTTTTTGCATTACCTATCCATTTAAAGCCATTACAATTGCTACTATATTTATAGAAACAATTCAAAATATACATGGACAAAATGAGTCATGAGAACTCTTTGTCTCTCTGTTATGGTTTCTAAGGAAACCCTGACATATTTGCAATCGAATCACATTTTCAACCCTGCTCCTGTCCACCTACACTCATAGCATCTCGATGCACTGACGAAAGATATGAATGATCCTTCTAGGAGGGGAGAGATCCCCTCCTACTGGAAGATTTTGATTGGAGAGACAAGAAACCAAGGCATGGAAACTGTTGGAAACTAGAGCGATAAGGCGAAAGGTCCTCTTGTTCTTGGTTCTCAATGGAAAGCTCACTTGCGTGGAAAGTGCCTCCTGCGAGTGGATAAGAAGCCAATATTTGCAATACCAAGTAACAAATTTGAAACCTGCAGGAAGTACATGAAGTACCATCGATTAATATGCAAATTCATAAGAGTCTGCGCAACCAAAAAGGATCTAGTAAAGTGGATTCAACACAAATTGAAACCAAAAGGCCATATAGAGTTGAAGCTGGGGGCTTCAGGTTTATTCACAGTTGTTTTCACAAGTCTGTAGGATAAGGAAAGGGTTTCCGAAAGTGACCCTTACTTCTTCAACAACAGAGTTCTATTCATGTGGCACTTCGAGGAGTGCTGTTGGCCACCTATAAAATTTGTTCTATCAAAGGTGGCCAAAACATTGTTTAGCCTTCAAGGAACAGTTTCATTGCATAAAGATGTATCTCTTGAAGCCTATGGAAGACATCATATCCTTGTTTCAATCTTCGTTGCTGTTCCCATTTCAAGCCCAGAAGATTCTGCCCAAAATTCTATGAGAAAGACTGCTGCAAAATCCCATTCTCTCCCCTTCTCCCACTCAGAAACTAACCTTCATATTTTCCCATCATTTTCCTCTGTTTTCCATTTCCCTCACTTTGCAGAGTTTAAAACCCCTTTTAAACTCTATCGAAACCTTCGATTACCCTTTGAAAACCATTGAAAATCATAAAAACATATGTTTGTGCATAAGGTTTTAAGCCCCCTTGGGATAGGCCCCTAGCCTTTCCACCCATACACCCTGGTGCCGTGACCGCGCACTGAGTAGTCGGGCGCTTATTCTAGTTTAAATAAATATTTCGAAAAACATTAAAAACCCTTTGAATATTTATTCAAACCGTCGAAATATCATTTTATTAAATTTTCCTCCCGTGCAATTTTTGGAGCAATCTACACCGTCGATATGATCCATAGATCTGACGGTGCGGAGCGCGCCTCCTTGTGGACCCCCCAGCTGTGCGCTGTTTTCAAAAAACCGCGTGGTTTTTATCGCACCACTCTTCGGCGGAGGGCAGTTTTTTCCTGATGACCAGCGATTCTATACATCACTTGCCACGCGTCCCATGTACTATTTGTAAAACCGCCGTCCATCCATCGTCCATCGCGCGTTAATGTTTGGACCAGGACGCCCAGCGATATTGCTGTGGACCGTTCGATATGGGCCCACTGAATCAACGATGATCGCTCGCCGAAGTTGCTCGATGGTTAATAAAGGTGCATGCACGATAACCGGGCCATCGTACAGCGGAAAATCAATCTCCGCTGTCGATCTGATCTGCAGATCGACGGCCCACAATTCACCACCCGATCTCTCTGTTTGACTTTCCATTGCCCAATCCCGACCGTCGATCTCTACGCGATCGATGGCTCAGATTCATCCTTCTCCTCTAACTGCCTCGTTCAATCTCGACCGTCGATCTCTGCACGATCGACGGCTCGGATTTAATCCTCCTTTCACCCATTCCATGATCGCTCCTGATCAATCCTGACCGTTGGATGATGCCATCCAACAGCTTCGATCTCCTTGCACACCCTCCGATGCAGTTAACCTATATATGCAGGTTTTATAATAGTTTCCATGTTTTGCAGGGTTATAAATCATTTTTTTCGTTATTTCCAAAGAAGATTCAGAGGCGGAGGGTGACGACTCTCCCGTCTTCGATTCGTCAAAGGAAATCATCCATAGGGTGGAAATGCACATTTCATCAATCTTTTCTCAGGCATGGATGCCTTATAAACCTTGTGCAGCCCTGCACACCAGCAAAAACACCATGAAAGGGGCACAGTCAAAGAGTATCAGTGTCGAAGACCAAAATGTATCAGAACAGAGGATTAGAGACACTTTTACGGGAATTACGGCTAAGACGGTTATCAAAAGCCTAATCCCCGCTTTAAAACATAGTTTAAAGAATGTTTAAAGGTTTTATTGACAGGAGCACTTCCACCGCCGCAATTGAGGCAAATTGATCCCTCTAGTTACTAAAATGCCACCTATGCCTTAAAGTATTCAATCAGAGGCCGAATTCATTGATCAGGATCAAATATTTGTCTCAAACGCAGCTGAAGAGTTACTCCTACGGGGACTTCAATGCAAAGAATGGCTACAAAGTTACTTCGATGCCAAAACAGAGGCTAATTGAACCTTCTCTAGCTTCTAAAGGCACCTACAACCTCACAGAAAATCAAAGGCCGCAAAACAATTAATACTAATCGAGGATCTTATCTCTAAATTGTCGACAAAACTATTTTTAAGGTTAAAGAACAGTTCAGAAGCAGATATTTTCAATCATCAGGCCTCGAAAGACACAAGCAGAGTTATAAATGATTACATTCCCACCGTATGCCTTGCCTGGTTACCAAAGGCCAGGAATTGCATTGATTACATAATTAAGGATACTTGACCCCTGGGAAATCCTCCCACCTCTTCATTCTTCTATAAATACTGTTGTAGAATATGAGAAAATTTTGGTCTCTAGAAATTTGAATGCATGTAATAGTTATTCTGAAGCTACTGATGCCCTGATTGCAACTTAAAGATACATAAGCTAATATGAGAAGTTTGAAGTTGTAGAGACCCACCGAGCTTGCTGATTGTAACTGGTTCGAACATCAAGTACAAGCTACTGATTTATGGGATCCTGATTTGTGTCAATGGTGATGTGTTCCTCACTGTCAATTATTATTTTGCTTAATTTTTTCATTCTGTCCATTTTCTCTGATAAAGAGCAGCAAACATAGAGCTAGGATTTACTTTCTACAGTACCCTACTCTCACTGAAAACTTTATTGTCTATGTTTTCTTCGTTTGAACATTCTCTTTGAAGAGTACATCAATGCAGGCTGGTTTAAAGGCACTTGTCTGATCTAAATTTCTCTTTGTCACTGTTATCCATGTTTTCCTTATTGAACATGCTGAAGCAACATAGTTTAAAAGCACTTGTTTGGTCTTAAGCTGTTCAAATGTCTTTTAATGTTTTCTTACTGAAAGTATTTCCAAGCAAGCTAGTTTAAAGGTATTAACCTGATCTCAGAATACTTTTATGTTTTCCTTATTGAATATGCTGAAAGCAAGGTAGTTTAAAGGCACTTACCTAATCTTAAGCTTTTCAATTGTTTTTTAATGTTTTCTAACTGAAATAAACTCAAAGCAGGCTAGTTTAAAGGTATTAACCTGATCTCAGAAAACTCTCATGTTTTTCTTTAAGTACATGCTGAAGCAATATAGTTTAAAATAACTTACTTGATCTCAGGCTGTTTTACTATATCTTCATTTGTTTGTTCTTCATTTTCTATCTGTTTCATTCCATAAAATCACCTTAAGATATCCTTTGACATAAGTGACTTGTACCATGGATCCCGCTTGAACCTTGCTTTCCAATTAGAAATCCTCCTATGACTCCATAGCCCAATGGGTTAAAACTGTCTTTGCCTTTTCTGTCAGCCAAATCATTCCTTCATCTGCAAAAAACTTCACCCTTCATTTTGAAACTGCCTTCACTTTCATCATGTCCGTGCCCAACCAAAACAAACAAAAAAAAACCCAAGCTCTTCATAACTAGCCTAATATCATAATTTCAGCTATTAAAGATCACATCTTTAAACTCATTCATAGAGAGATCCCTCTCTTGATTCAGGAGGGCTAGATCCTACAATCCCAAAGTTGGTTGAAACGATGTTGCTTCTGTAATTGGACTCTGCCAATCTTGCTAATAAATTACAGATTACTAACATTTCTAGCGACTCTGTTGGGGAACAAAACCCAGGATCAAATTCATTTAAGGATAACCATAGAAAATAAGGGATTTCGGTTCAATAATAATCACTATATCAAACCAGCTGAGCCACTAGTTACTAACATTTCTGGCGACTCCGCTGGGGAACAACTTCCCTTAAAAACTTCATAAAACTTGTGAGTAAAATGCAGCCTTTTCAAGCACTGCCAAAGAATGTTCATCATGATAAAAATTGTTTGAATCAGTGACAAACTAGGTAAACCCTAGGATTCTCCTAAGACTTTATCCAACCTTGAAAAATCAGCTGCCTTAGCCATAAGAGTAGGCTTTCTTTGTCTCATAACCGTAGCTAAGTTTAGAAACAGAGTTAGGATATTCTTAAAAACCACTCAATTGAAAAAGAACTCAGAAAACCTAAAAATATTTTAGATTGGTAGTAAAACACTTACTCTTACTTTTCATTGACCTTTGATGTGTTTTACCCCATACTCTTAGACAGAGTCTGGAAAGGGCCGATTAGCCTCCAGATCTCATCCTCTTTCAGAGGTGACATATCTGGTAAATGCCCTCCCAGTCAATCTCTGGTTAGAGTTTGTTGTGTTCTAGGATATCCTTGAAAAGGGATATTTCACAAGCATGGTGGTGGACCATAAAACCTTTTACCTCTGAAAAGAGCTAAAAACTTCCACTTGGTGACTCCACAATCCTAAACATACCTTAAGACTCCACTGGGAAGAACCCTGATCATCATAATATTATTCAAACTCAGTTAGAGGACTGTAGGATTCAAATTTGGGTAAACAGGTTAGTTAACCATTCAAAGACTGTCATATCTGGTTGAACTTTTCTTGTTTATTTGGGTCTTAAAAACACAGAATAGTGGCTCCTAGAAAGATTCACACTGGAGCCTACCCTAACCCAAACCCACCTGAATTAGTTGATAACCCAGAAATTATCCTCAGGAAGTCTCCTGAGATTAAATTATCAACTGTTTTTAGATCACCCTTGAGAGCTAATTTAGTCCCTGAAAATATTTCAGGTCTACAACAATCACAAGCTGACTTAGTAAATCCATTTAGAACTAGGTATCTTGGTGATTTAGATCAGTTATATTCTGAGTCTTCACTATCATCCCGAGAAACAAGTGAACATCTTGGTAGCAGAGAGACAACACCTCCTGATTTGCATTTTCTTCACAACTTAGGTGCCCCTCATCCAAGATCAACTCAGCAGTCTATTCCTAGTCCATCCACTTCTTCTCACCCTACATCCACTGTTCAAACCACTTCACTTCAGCCCACTGTCCCTCTTGTAAATCCACCTCCACCTCCTGCGATGGCCGCATGGTATGCTCCCCTAGTCCTTCCTGTACCACTAGTCAATCTTCCACAGGACTATCAGTCCAAAATTCCATTATATGATGCTAACAATGCTGCAACTGCATCACAACATGTGGATAAGATGAATGAATACTTTGACAGAAATGAAATTGATGATGATTCGGTCAAACTTAGGTTATTTTCTTAGAGCTTAGGGGGAGAAGTGAGTAAGTGGTTCAAATATTTAACCCCCCATAGTATCTGTGATCTACAAGCCTTCCATCAAACATTCTTAAACAAATGGGAAGTAAATAAAAACCCTCTCCAAGTCCTTTCTGACTATAAGAATCTCCATAGAGACACTGGAGAAAGTGTGCAAGTTTATTGCACTAGATTCAATAGTGTGTATAATGCACTTTCCCTAGAACTAAAACCTCTACAAGGCTCAGCTTTAAACAAGTTTCCTGAAGGGTTTGATCCTGAGATGGCTTATCAACTGAGGGAGAGAGATTTTTCAACTCTTGAAGATATGCAAAAGGGTGCTCTTTCCGTGGAAGTCAACCTAATGGAGAAGAGAGCAAGAATGAAAATTGAAAACAGAGTGTCCTTTAGAGAGGAAAATGCCCCTTCTACTTCCAACTCAAATATGGAAAGAATGATGGAGAAGATGATGAAGAAAATGAGCATCCTTGAGAGAGCACAAGCAAGTCAAAACCAAACTGCTCCTCAAAACAAGAACCAGAATCAGAATTTTAGAAGGAACCAACCTCCAAACAAACCTAGGGAAGATGATCAACAGGTCACTCCTCCCTTTCATCAAAACTATATAAGTGAGGTTGAGGAAACAGAGGAGGTAACAGAGGAAGATGATATCAACATGTTGGGAGTAAATAATGATGACTTTGAGATTCATTTTGATATGGAACAAGGTTTTCATACCCCTTATGATGACAACAAAGATGATAATGCAAGTTATTTTCAGGACATGGAAAATGTCATCATAGAGCCTCAAAAAGAATATGACCTTAGAAGCAAAACCAGTCAACAAAATCCCAACACCAAAACCTCTAACAAATCTTCACAAAACAGCACTATAACCAAGCCTAAAATTGTCAAACAAAAGGGTAAAACAGTAGCTGTGAATTCTGATAGAGATAGAGAGAAAGGCACTCAAAACAAATAAAAGCAGAGTGCGGACATTAGTAGTACTAACACTTCAGCTAGTACTCCTGTTAAGACCATTTTGTCAAAAACGAGTAGAACAAATCAACAAGCTGATGTTGCTGATAGACCGGGAGCTAGTAAGGCTGAGACAAGTTCATCAAAGAACCAGATTCTTTTCAGCCTAGAGCAGGAAATTTCAAAGATTAGAATCTCTGTTCCCCTGACTGAGTTAGCTACCCAGAATGTGTATAGGACCCAAATTTTGAAGGCTTTAAATATTGAGGATAATAATTACTCAGTCAATCTTAATGATGACCAGCCAGAGCTTATTTTTGGTCCTAAGATTGAAGGTATAAATCAAGAGGGACCTGTACCTCCCTTTTATGTGAGTTTCAATGTTCATGACAAGATCCTGCATAATGCTATGCATGACTCTGGAGCCTCGCACAACCTTATGCCAAAGGTGATAATGAAAAGGCTAGGATTAGAAATAACCAGACCTTACAAGGATTTATATTCTTTTGATTCAAACAGAGTAAAGTGCCTTGGCCTAATCAAAGATCTTTGTGTAACTTTGACCCAAATCCCAGCCAAGTGCATGGTAATGGATGTTGTGGTGGCTGATGTGCCTCCTAAATATGGCATGTTGTTGTCAAGATCATGGGGTGCCAAACTGCAAGGTACCATACAAATGGATGGGACATATTCCACTATCCCTGTTTTTAGCCAGCTCAGAAGACTGTACAGAGAGTCACACATGAAATTCATGGTCAGTAGCCCAGAAAAGCCTGAGAATTCTCCCATTTATTCTATCCATACTGACCTGGATTCGTTTATCTTTTGCAATAATGAATCCACAAAACAGCCAGAGCCAAAACATAGTGACTTAGATAAATAGTTAGAGACCCCAAATCTAGAAATAAATGCAGTCCTAGATATGGAAGAAAACGAGAGAGAAATTTTGGAACAGTGCATTGAAACAACGGACCAGAATGAACAAAGCCAAGATAGCAAACAACAAACTGCCCCTCATGCTCAGCTCCATGACAAATCTGAGGAGGTGAAACAAATACAACTAAGTGCCGAGATTTCACAGCAACCCTTGAGCACGTTGGTTGAAGGGGACAATAACCAAGACGAAACCGAAATTAGTCCTCTATGGAGTATGTATTTTGATGGGTCATGCACTAAGAGCAATGTTGGGGCAAGTGTCTGGATTACCAACACTGAAAACAACCACATAGAAAACATTTCCTTCAAATTAAACTTTCAGTGTTCCAATAACATAGCAGAATATGAATCCCTTCTATTAGGCTTACATCTGTTAAAAAAGTTAGGAGCCACAAGAATTAATGTGTATGGGGATTCAGAACTAGTCATCAAACAATTCAATGGGGAATATAACACAAATCATCCCAGACTTAGAGCTTATCGAAACGATGTCATGGACCTTTTAAAAACTTTTGAGGAGTCCAAATTAATTTTTGTCCCAAGAAAAAGAAATATTGCCGCACACAATTTAGCTTTTGCGGCTAGAACATGCTTAACACCAGTTGGAACCAAAGACTGTACAACTCAAATTAAGTTTAGACCAATGGTGCCAGATAATGAAAAATATTTCCAGGTCTTTGAGGGTGACAAACAGATAGAGGATTTTCTGCTGGGCAGGAATGAATTTGAGTCATCTTATTTGGATTCTAAATCTAATGAAAATCGCCTAAACAAAAGGTCCCCTGAAAAAGAAAAACCATCTGGTGCCATAGAAATCAACTTGTTAAATGAAGGACTTGACATTCATACTGAAGAATACAAGGACACAGAAAATGAACACATTGAGGTATTATCATCAAAGGACAAGAACATACCTAGGGGGCTAGCACCGTTAGAAGACCTCTTTGATTTTAACGATGTAGCAAAGAAGCCCACTGTATAATACACAGAGTCTGAGGTCGAGGAATGCAACATAGGCACCGAGGATCAGCCTAAAATGATTAAATTAGCTAGGTCCTTGCCACCAGATATGAAAAGAAAATGAGTTGACCCGTTTAAAGAGTTTGTTGATGTGTTTTCCATGAGCTATGAAGATTTGAAATCCTACGATACATAAATCATCCATCACAAGATCCCTGTGAAGGAAAACCAAAAACCCTTTAAGAAAAAACTCTGTATAATTAATCCAATACAACTGCCTCTAGTAGAAAAGGAAATCAAGAAAATGTATGAGGCAGGAATCATTGTGGCTGTGAGGTTTTCAGATTGGGTTTCTAACCTTCTAGCCGTAAGGAAAAAGATAGGAGAAATCAGATTGTGCATTGATTTCAGAAACCTTAACAGGGCCTCCCTAAAAGACAATTACCCTTTACCCAAAATAGAACACATTCTACAAAGGGTAGTTGGTTAAAAGAGGATTTCTCTGTTAGATGGTTTTTCAGGGTATAACCAGGTTTTAGTACTCCCAGAAGACCAACTCAAGACAACTTTCACCACTCCTTGGGGCACTTTCATGTAAGTGAAAATTCCTTTTGGATTAATGAATGATGGGGCCACTTTCCGAAGGGCCATGGAAATTGCATTTTCAGAGGAGATAGGGCACTTCATTGTAATTCACCTTGATGACATAAAAATTTATTCCAAATCAAATGAAGAGCATGTAAAACATTTAATAAAGGTCCTTGAAAAGTGTAGAAGGTTTGGGTTATCCTTAAATCCCAAAAAGACAGTGTTTGGCCTTCAGGAAGGTAAACTCCTTGGCCATATCATATCAGAAGAAGGGATTAAAATAGATCCAAATAGAGTTGAGGGAATACTACAAATTAGCTAACCAAGGAACATAAAAGAATTTCAGTCCTTTATTGGAAAGATTAACTTCTTGAGGAGGTTTATTCCTAACTTAGCAGAGCTCCTTAGAAACATGACTAATATACTCAAGAAAGAAGTAGGAGTGAAGTGGACTGTAGAAACCAAAAAATCCTTTGAATTGGTAAAAAATGCACTCACCTGGGCGCCAGTCCTAATCAGTCCAGACTTTTCAAAAGATTTCCTTATTTTCTCCTTTTCCTCAGAGCATACTGTGGCTATAGTCCTGTCGCAGAAAAATCCAGAGGGACAGGAACAGCCCATTGTTTTTTTCAGTAAGGCTTTAAGGGATGCACCCTTGAAATATAACATAATGGAAAAACAGGCCTATGTTTTGGTAAAGGCCTTAAAGGACTTCAGGGTGTATATTCTACATTCCCACATCATTTCCTATGTACCTAATATAGTGGTAAAAGACATCTTGTCACAAGACCTAGATGGAAAGAGAGGTAAATGGATTGCTGCTATATTAGAGTATGATTTGGAAATCAGACCAACCAAACTTATTAAAGGTCAGGGCTTAGCTCAATTAATGGTTGAATCTAATCTACAAGCCCTTGACATTAACATGGTAGATGCCTTGGCTGAATAGGAAGAATTACCTGTTCCCACTGTTGAAGAGCAGTTTCAAAACTCACCTTGGTACACTGATATCTTGCATGTGCTTACAAATCTTAATGCTCCTCCTGATTTATCAAAAACAAAGGAAAGGTTTTTGAAGTTGAAAGCCAGGAACTATTGTGTTTTAAATGAATGTTTATATTGGAAAAATGCTGATGGTTTATTGCTTAAATGTTTGCCTGAAGTTGATGTATAAAGGATCAAATATGAATTCCATGAAGGAGAGTGTGGAGGCCATCTTTACTGGAAAACCACAACTAATAAAATCCTTAGAGCTGGCTATTACTCGCCCACCCTTTTTCAGGATGTTCATAAAATGATAGTTGACTATCACAAGTGCCATATTTTTGAAGGCAAAAGAAAAATTCTCCTTTTACCATTACAACCTATCATTGTTGAAGCTCCTTTTCAACAGTGGGGCCTAGATTTCATAGGGGAAATCCATCCTACTTCGTCTGCCCAACACAAATGGATTGTCACAGCCACTGACTATTTCACAAAATGGATTGAAGCCATCCCTTCTAGGAATGCCACAGATTCTGTCATTATAAAATTCCTTGAAGACCATATATTGTCTAGATTCGGATGCCCTAGGAAGATTATTACTGACAATGCTGCTGCTTTTTGTTCTAAAAAGATGATTGAGTTTTGTCACAGGTATTAGATTACACTTGGTCATTCTACTGCTTACTACCCTCAAGATAATGGGCTAGCAGAATCATCAAATAAAAGTTTGGTGACCATCATCAAGAAGCTGCTTGAAGAGAACAAAAAATCATGGCATAGCAAGTTGGTGCATGCTCTATGGGCAGATAGATTGACCACAAAGAAGTCCATTGGAATGTCCCCTTACCAGCTTGTTTATGGAGCAGATGCAGTGTTTCCTACCAGCCTGGGTGTACCAGTAATAAAATTAATCCAAGAAATAGAGTCAAAAGAAGACAACATGATTAGGATAATCATTCAGACAATACATCTTCAGCAGACTAGGGAAGAGGTTTACAATAGGGCTCAGAAGGTGCAAGAAAACATAAAGAAGTTGTTTGAAAAAAGAACAAAGGCTTGTGCTTTCAACATTGGAGATAAGGTACTGAAATGGGATTCCAAAAGAGAGGACAAGGGTAAACATGGTAAATTTGACAGTTTGTGGCAAGGTCCTTACATCATCCAGTCCACCGTTGGTCCTAATGCCTTTTTTCTACAAGAGTTAAATGGCAGGGATCTGTTTGGGGGTCCTGTCAATGGCAGGGTCCTTAAGAATTACTACTGCTGAGTTTGATTTTAAATCTTTCATTTCCATTATAAATACCATTTGCTTTGTTCAGTCCCATAAAAGAAAAGGTACAAAAACAATAAAAAGAAAAGAAAAGAGGGCAGATTGTGAAAACAAGAAAGGTACATCCCCATACCAAAAAGAGAAAAAAATCTGAAAGTGTGCAAGCTCAAATGCCACTCCTAAAGAACACACTTCTAGTTAGTCAAACTGTTTAATCTTGACTAATTAGTTTTAAATTTACTATTGATAGGATAGTGAATTTGATTTGCCAAACTATTTAATCTTGGCTTATCAGTGGGTAGATTAGGATAGAAATTAAAGGTTCAAACATGATCAAACTTGAACCTAAGTTTCTAAAAGAGATGACTCAAATATGTTTTATTTTCTGAGTCAAAAAGATGTAAAAATATGGTTCTAATTAGCTCAAAATCTAAACCAGAAGAAAAGGAAATACAACTCAATAAGAGTCAAAATAGAGCTGTGAAAAGAAGAAGGAAATGTTTCCAAATTTTCAGATCTTAAGCCTTCCATTTTTTATTTAATTTTTGTGAAATAAATATCTAAGTGCAGCTCGTATTTTTTTTGCCATATACCAGCATCAAGTTAGACTGTTCAATCCTGACTTAAGTGCTTTTCAATTTCTGTTCTAGAAATTTAGAGAATGAAAATATGTTGGACAGTTTAATCCCAACAGATGGTAGATTAGGTAGAGAATCATCTGAACTCAACTGTTTAATCTGAGTTTAGGGAGAAATAAGGAGTATAAATAGGTTAGATTTCCTGCTTTCAAAAGAATAAAATTTTGTGGAAAGAGTTTTCCAATCCAAGTGCACTCCAATGAAGAAGAAATGTTAGATCAGTAGGATTGGGTAGGTAGAAAGTTTGTATTGATGAAAGTCCATTGTTTTCATAAGCTGCCAATATGTTTAAGAGAAAATCATCCGAGCAAAGGAAAGGAAACCCAATGGATCAGGCACAGTTTAGCCTCCCAGAGAACATAAATGGATGAGGCAACTGATCAGCCTCCCAGAGAATGCAGGTCTGAAAGTTCTTGATGCCTTCAAGAAGGCACCATCCCCAAGTGGAGCCACTGTTGGCCACCTATAAAATTTGTTCTATCAAAGGTGGCCAAAACATTGTTTAGCCTTTAAGGAACAGATTCATTGCATAAATATGTATCTCTTGAAGCCTATGGAAGACATCATATCCTTGTTTCAATCTTCGTTGTTGTTCCCATTTCAAGCCCAGAAGATTCTGCCCAAAATTCTATGAGAAAGACTGCTGCAAAATCCCCTTCTCTCCCCTTCTCCCACTCAGAAACTAACCTTCATCTTTTCCCATCATTTTCCTCTGTTTTCCATTTCCCTCATCTCCCCTTCATAAAATTGCCTTTGCAGAGTTTAAAACCCCTTTTAAACTCTATCGAAACCTTCGATTACCCTTTGAAAACCATTGAAAATCATAAAAACATATGTTTGTGCATAAGGGTTTAAGCCCCCTTGGGCTAGGCCCCTAGCCTTTCCACCCATACACCTTGGCGCCGTGATCGCGCGCTGAGCAGTCAGGCGCTTGTTCTGGTTTAAATAAATATTTTGCAAAACATTAAAAACCCTTTGAATATTTATTCAAACCGTCAAAATATCATTTTATTAAATTTTCTGCCCGTGCAATTTTTGGAGCAATCTACACCATTGATCTGATCCACAGATCCGACGGTGCGGAGCGTGCCTCCCTGTGGACCCCCCAAACGTGCGCCGTTTTCCCAAAACTGCGTGGTTTTTATCGCACCACTCTTCGGCGGAGGGCGGTTTTTTCTCGATGACCAGCGATTCCATACATCGCTTGCCACGCGTCCCATGTACTATTTGTAAAACCACCGTCCATCCATCGTCCATCGCGCGTTAATGTTCGGACTAGGATGCCCAACGATATCGCTGTGGACTGTCCGATTTGGGCCCACTGAATCAACGGTGATCACTCGCCGAAGTTGCTCGATGGTTAATAAAGGTGCACGCATGATAACCGGGCCATCGTACAGTGGCAAATCAATCTCCACCGTCGATCTGATCTGCAGATCGACGACCCACAATTCACCGCTCGATCTCTCCATTTGACTTTCCATTGCCCAATCCCGACCGTCGATCTCTGTGCAATCGACGGCTCAGATTCCATGATCACTCCCGATCAATCCTGACCATTGGATGATGCCATCCAACAGCTCCGATCTCCTCGCACGCGCTTCGATGCAGTTAACCTATATACACAGGTTTTATAATAGTTTTCGTGTTTTGCAGGGTATTAAATCATTTTTTCGTTATTTCCAAAGAAGATTCAGAGGTGGAGGGTTACGACTCTCCCGTCTTCAATTCGTCAAAGGAAATCATCCACAGGGTAGAAATGCACGTTTCATCAATGTTTTCTCAGACATGGATACCTTATAAACCCTACGCAGCCCTGCACACTAGCAAAAACACCATGAAATGGGCACAGTCAAAGAGTATCAGTGCCGAAGACCAAAATGTATCAGAACAGAGGATTAGAGACACTTTTACGGGAATTACGGCTAAGACGGTTATCAAAAGCCTAATCCCTGCTTTAAAACACAATTTAAATAATATTTGAAGGGTTTTATTGACAGGAGCACTTCCACCGCCGCAATTGAGGCAAATTGATCCCTCTAGTTACTGAAATGCCACCTGTGCCTCAAAGTATTCAATCAGAGGCCGAATTCATTGATCAGGATCAGATATTTGTCTCAAACGCAGCCGAAGAGTTACTCCTGCTGGGACTTCAACGCAAAGAATGGCTACAGAGTTACTTCGATGCCAAAAAAGAGGCTAATTGAACCTTCTCTAGCTTCTAAAGGCACCTACAGCCTCACAGAAAATCAAAGGCCGCTGAACAATTAATACTAATCAAGGATCTTATCTCTAAATTGTCAGCAAAACTATTTCTAAGGATAAAGAATAGTTCGGAAGCAGATATTTTCAATCATCAGGCCTCGAAAGACACAAACAGAGTTATGAAGCAGAGTTATAAACAATTACATTCCCACTATATGCCTTGCCTGGTTCCCTAAGGCCAGGAATTGCATTAATTACATAATTAAGGATACTTGACCCCTGGGAAATCCTCCCACCTCTTCATTATTCTATAAATACTACTGTAGAAGATGAGAAAATGTTGGTATCTAGACATTTGAATGCATGTAATAGTTATTCTGAAGCTACTGATGCCCTGTTTGCAACTTAAAGATACATAAGCTGATATGAGAAGTTTGAAGTTGTAGAGACCCACTGAGCTTGCTGATTGTAACTGGTTCGAACATCAAATACAGGCTACTGATTTATGGGATCCTGATTTGTGTCAATGGTGATGTGTTCCTCACTGTCAATTGTTATTTTTCTTAGTGTTTTCATTCTGTTAATTTTCTCTGTTAAAGAGCAGCAAACATAGAGCTAGGATTTACTTTCTACAGTACCCTACTCTCACTGGAAAATTTATTGTCTATGTTTTCTTCATTTGAACGTTCTCTTTGAAGAGTACATCAATGCAGGCTAGTTTAAAGGCACTTGTCTGATCTAAATTTCTCTTTGTCACTGTTATCCATGTTTTCCTTATTGAACATGCTAAAGCAATATATTTTAAAAGCACTTGTTTGATCTTAAGCTGTTCAAATGTCTTTTAATGTTTTCTTACTGAAAGTATTTCCAAGCAGGCTAGTTTAAAGGTATTAACATGATCTCAGAATAATTTTATGTTTTCCTTATTGAATATGCTGAAAGCAGGGTAGTTTAAAGGCACTTACCTGATATTAAGCTTTTCAATTTTTTTTTAATGTTTTCTAACTGAAAGAAACTCAAAGCAGGCTAGTTTAAAGGTATTAACCTGATCTCAGAAAACTCTCATGTTTTTCTTTAAGTACATGCTGAAGCAATATAGTTTAAAAGAACTTACTTGATCTCAGGCTGTTTTACTATATCTTCATTTGTTTGTTCTTCATTTTCTATCTGTTTCATTCCATAAAATCACCTTAAGAGATCCTTTGACATAAGTGACTAGCCCCATGGATCCTTCTTGAACCTTGCTGTCCAATTAAAAATCCTCCTATGACTCCATAGCCCAATGGGTTAAAACTGTCTTTGCCTTTTCTGTCAGCTAAATCATTCCTTCATCTGCAAACACCTTCACCCTTCATTTTGAAATTTCCTTCACTTTCATCATTTCCTTGCCCAACCAAAACAAACAAAAAAAAACCCAAGCTCTTCATAGCTAGCCTAATATCATAATTTCAGCTATTAAAGATCACATCTTTAAACTCATTCATAGAGAGATCCCTCTCTGGATTAAGGAGGGCTAGATCCTAGAATCCCAAAGTTGGTTGAAACAACGTTGCTTCTGTAATTGGACTCTGCCAATCTTGCTAATAAATTACATATTCCTAACAAGTGCTATAACCCAAAACAGGAGAAATTTCTGGCTGCTCTGGTTTGGGTCTGGCTTTTTTCCCTACCAGTAGATTTCTAGGATCCATACATCCTTGAAGGAATATGGAACTCCATAGGGATTTTTGTTAAGGTTGTAGAATCCATGCGGTGGGGAAGGTATACATCCTATGCTAATATTTGTGTCTACATGAATATAATAGAGCCTCTACCTGAGTGCAGTGACCTAGAATATCATGATGAGGTATGGCATCAACCCCTTGACTACAAGCACATCCAATTTAGATGGCGTAGGTGCCATGAATATGGTAACTTTTCCAGGAATTATCTTTGAAAAAACTTGAACCCCAAGAGTCTCCCAACGCAATTATCCAAGCCAAATCGCAAGAGGATTCCGAGGGTTTTTAAGAAGTTCAAAGGAATAAAACGAATAAGAAGAACTCACAAACCCTGACCAAGCTACCATCAAGAAAAAGCCTGCAAAATAACAACATATGTGGAATCCTTCAGGAGGAGGAAGATGTCATGATAGGCTAGACTGTATCTACAGGCCTAAAGAATCACACATCACCACAAAAGGGAGGAGATAATGCCAAATGAAAGGCTGAGGAGGAACTACAAGACAAAGAAACTCCTACACAACTAATGGAATAATATAACATGGAGATAGATAACCAAAAGGATGATTTAAATACAGAAGAACATGTCATGTACCAACTATTGAATGAATGGAGACATTGGGATGAACGAATCATCCCGGGGGATGAGAAACAACTATACAAAGATACCTTTCAATAATACAAAGCCAAATAGGGGATAATAGGTCCAAATCAACCTGAGAAGTTGGGTTCACAAACAATTCAAGGTGCAGAACAAGGAATCCAAGTAAAAGGAGGGAAGAAACATGGGAGGAAAAATATGAATGAGACAATACCAATTATAGGTGAAATGTTGGTGAACTCGGGAAGGGTGGTGCCATTATCGGTGGTATTCCACCAACTTAAAAAATCTCATAAATGATTATTACATCCTGTAATGTAAGAGGCCTCAGTAGTAGAGGCAAAAAAAAAAATATTTGAAAGAAAAAATCAAAAGGTACAAACCCAGTATCATGATGATCCAAGAAACTAAGCTTTCAGAAGCAAACCTAAAGGATATTATGAGGGATTTTAAGTCGCAGTTTGCTGTAGTTTCCCACGATACCAGGGGTAGCATTGGAGGAAATTATATCCTATGGAATTTGGCTGAAATAGTATTTGAGGATTGGGTTACCCACCCCAGAATCCTCTCAAGGATATTCCATCATATTAGATCCAGAGATTGGGCACTTTTCAACAGGAGTCTAGGGGCCTCACATTCCAGGAGAAAAATGGGTTTTTCTTCAAAACCTCGAAAGTCTGAGAAGAGATTATTTGGATGATCTATGGATAATACTTGGTGATTTCAACATGATATCATCCTTAGAAGATAAAAAAGGTGGAATCTGATGACCAAAGGCTAACATGGAGGAATTTAGGGACTTGTTGAAGCCCCATAATTCTATTGCAACAACATGGGGGATAACCACCTAGTTCGGACTTTAAAAGCAACTCCTTTTCCATTTGGTATAGTGGCTTCGAATGGGGATAATGGGACCATTTTCCCAACAAATAACTGATATGATGATGATGGGTTTGATATAAGGCGAAATGGAAAATGATTTTTTAAACTAATGGAAATAATCTATTTAAGTAACAAACACATGCATCTATTTAATCTAATATTTAGTTTAACCTTATCAAGCATGTCATTATATTTCTTGAGAGACATTGGTCATTATTGGTGGTTCCTCTCACACTTGTTAACGTTTCACATCATTGACCGGTAATCAAGTGGTTTCTACCATGTTCGACTTCAACACAATCAATCGCATGGATAGATTCGTACTAGTTCTAGAAGCAGAAATCAAGACCCTAGATTTATTTTCCACTATCTAGGCTGTGAGGAGTTTTATTATTCATGATGTAGTAGAGTACTCATGACAGATGGCTGCGCCCATAATGTGTCTACTTTTGATGTAATATTGAAATCATATCTGTACCAGAACATTTAGTTAGTTTTTGATCTGAGTATGGGAATGCTTACCTCATCGATTATATATATATATATATATGTATATATATATATATATATATATATATATGTATATATATATATATATATATATATATATATATATTGAATTTTTTTACAGGTTTTCGACTGGTGTCTCCAATCCAATTCTCAAAATGATAAAGCACTTCACTCTTCAGAATAACCTCAGACTTCGCACTTTAAGGGGAAATCTATTACACGTCATTTTGTCACCATGACATTTGACTATTCATATGGGTCTATCACCACCTATATCATGTTCCCTTAGAAGTCAAAAATCTTAATGTTCCTGAACCAAGCCTTGGAATTGGAGAAAAACTCTGTAAAACCCTTAAAAGTCTACCTACGCAGTTTTTATAGCCTTTCCCTGCGCATGTGCTATTTTTTGGCCAATAAACTGTGACTACCCCCACACTTTTTGTTACTATTACTTGCGCACCCCTGCGAAAATAAAATTAAAAGAAAAAGTAAATTCTAGAAGCCTAGCTGGTCGAATATTCTCCCAAATGGAAGCTTCTAGAGTCGCGATCAATTCAAGCTTTATCACTCCACTCACAGAGCTTATCCCTTGGTCCATGAAGCTCAAATACCTTCATGTGAGGAATCCATTCCCCTCTTCATGGAACTGAAGCTACCTCCATTTCCATATAAATTGAGCTCAAGTTTTAGGTTGAAGGGTAGATTGTAGATACAAGATTGTAAATGAATTGCTGAAGAGAATTCCCAAGAGTGCATACTTTCTACACTAGGGAGTTGTTGTTGGCATGAGAATGATCACACCTTTGTGTCCATAACTCCATGTTGGTATTGAGAGAGGAAGGCTTATCAAACTGCAGGAGGAACAATTTTTTAGGACCCCAGGAGAAATCTCTATGAAATCAAGGCATCAAGTTGTAAAATTACTGTTTTTATTCAAGATAATACATATGGATCTCCTTTTCTCATTGATTTTTTCTTATGCTTATTAAAATAACATCAATACTTAGACTCCTTGATCACTAAGGTGGGTTAGATTTTCTTGATTATTATATGTTGCTCTTTGATCCTTTTATCTTGTCTTTGATTGCAAATTCTACTTATTGGAGAAACCACTTTGGAGTGACAACATAAAAGACTACATCGAACGTTTGGATTTCAAGGTAGGGGCATTTCCTCTCTAATTTCTTATAATAATTCTGAAATGCAATTAATATAGAGAAAAAGGTTTCTAAATGGAAGTTTGTTTCTAGCTACTCGCTGAGTACTAGGGAGATCGCTCTTTTCCGCAAGAGGGATTAATCCGTGTAATAGATGGTTGGCTGAATTTGGATCTTAGTTGTCCCGTGAATAAAAAATTAGAGAGAGGTGGCACCATATTTTGAGTGTAAGTTGTTAGACAACGTGAAGCCATCTTCTAACTACATGGTTTTACTAGAAAATTCCAATAAGATTTATGATCAAGCTTTGATAGCTTCTTAACTGCTTCAATTTAATTTTTGGCGGTTTCCTTTCACTATCCCTCTAATTTTTTGATATATGGGAAGAATACAAGCTTTCATTCTTTAATAATATTAATATTATAAATGTTTTCATTTAGAGCTTCAATTACATTAGTTTCTATATCATTTGGTCTAGTTGTTGCCCTTTTTTCTTGCTTCATTTTCATATCCCAATCTGTAAATAGAATATCTCTGTGGGATTCTTCAATCTTCGACAAATCAGATCTTCTCCCTTCCTCAGGTTCTTTCCAAGAGATAAAATTTGAAATATTCTTATCAACTTCTTCATATTCCAATATCTGATCAACCATTTGTTGGACTAATGTATCACTTGTTTCACAATATGGTTTAATCATTGAGATTCTTTGAAAAAATATTTCTTTTTGTTTTGACAATTGAGTATTTTTCTCAAGTGTTTCTTTGATGAATTCTTCCGTCTGATGTTGATTTCTGAGTTTATCTACTTCATTTTGTATTAGTTGAATCTTTGTATCTTTTTCTATAATGCTTGCCTGGTGCTGTAGCTTCATTTTCTCAAAATATTTCTGAAATTGTATCATGATCTACATCCCTATTTTCTTATTGACATTTTGTCTTTCTTGTTCAATTTGTTGCTCTAATAGTTGAATTCTTGCATTTTTATCTTTAAGCTGAGGACTAACCTCTGTTGCCTTATCAATTTTAGTTATTACATAAGCACCTGCGAATTGTGACAATCTTGTCAAATTTTCTAATGGATCTGTTATCACTCTACTAATTCTCTAAGTTGTGAGATTTTGATTTATAGTTGTAAGAACTACAGAGGTAACCACAAACCTAATTTTAAACTCTAGGATCTAGCCTTCCTAGGGTTCAGAGAGGGCTCTCTCTGTAATATTTAACCTCGTTTTGATTATAAGATATTAGGCTAGTTATGATTGTGCAATTTGGTTTTGGTTTGGTTTGGTTTGGTGGGAAAATTCACTTAATGAGATGGATAGTGGGAAATATGTTTGTCCATTGGGCTAAGGATTCAAAAGTCAAGCAGACAGAACTAGGATCAAGATCAAAAAGTCAAATGTCTTTAGGGCAAGATATATAAGCCTATGGAGACCTTGGGAGGCTGTTTGGTGAAGTGGTATGATTGGGATAAAGAGCAATGAAGGGTTCTTTGATCTGAAAAAAGGAAGTAGTAGGCAGAGGTCAAATGAAAGAGGGAGCAATTAAGGGTTCCCTACTCTGGAAATTAGCAGAAAACATAGAAATCATAAAAAGAAAATACAGGGTGCTTTTAACAAATCCTGAAATAATACTCCTTCTTATTCATTCAAATTTAGAACACATAATGGATGCATGAAACAAAGAAGAAAAACAATGATAAGTAGAAAGTACTTCACTTCAATAGCTCATCACATGAATCTTGAAATATGATGCTATTTGATCTGATCTAGTCCGTTACTCGAAATTTGCAACACAAAAGCCTTCAAGTCCAACAAAAATGACTATAGAAATATTCAGCAATTTTTTCCACAATAATACTTCTAAAGATGAAGTATTTATACAATATAGTTCACAAAATATCCTAGAATGATTCTAGGAATTATCTAAGGAAAGTAGAAATATCTTTACAACAAAATAGAGACAGATGCTTAACAAATTAGTAAGTTGTCCTATTGATCCAAAAAAAATAGAAACTAATTGTGGATAAGGTGCAACTGGCTGCCTTGGTGTCCTCTTTGCTGGCTAAGATATTTCAATTCTCTTTTGAAATATGATCTCTTTATCTTATACTCTTTCACTTTGCTTTATATTTAATCTGATACTCTTTTAAACATGGATACTCTTTAATCTATGAAAAATTGTTTTTACTACTGTAATAAATCTGTTTTGACTGAAAATTAGCAAACTATTTTCTTCATCTTATCTTCCTTTTACTTTCACAGTAAATCTGTAAGTGATTTCCAATCTTCCTCATTTGGAATTTGCATCTTCTTTAACTTCTTGAAATTCTCATCTACCTCAGTATATCTAGAAAAAGTTGGTTTTATGACAAACAAGTGTCTTATCTCATGTTGCCGATAGAATAAATATTCAAAGCTTCTGAGTAAGACCTTCCCCATTGGAGTGCCTTGTCCACCTGCATTTTCAACTTGATCTTTTGCATATCCTCTGATATTCTTATTGTAATCCTCCTGAGGCATTAATCTTTCATTAATGACCAAAATATTAGGCAAAATTCTTTGCCTCAAGTTTTCAAATTTAACTATGAATTTGGTTATGGTTATTTTCACATTCTCACACTTCTTTTTAAGTTCTTTCATCAAGTTCTTCTTGATGATGACTTTCCTTATTTCAAGGATTGTTTCTGTCCTCTCAATAATCTCAATTTCCTTATTTCAAGGATTGTTTCTGTCGTGTCAATAATCTCAATTTCTTCTAACTCTTTCTTGTTTTTACTGTTAAGAAACTTGATCAATTCTATTGCTTGCTCAAGTTTATTATCAAGATCATCTTTAGTCTTCTGAATTTCTGCTAGTGTTTCCTTTAGTAAATCTCTTTGTTCAAATATCACCTGAATTGAGGGCCACACATCATTAATGGCTTCAATGATTTTGTTCCATAAATAGTTTTTCACATATGACATTGGGTCCTTTAAGTTTAATTCCTTTTGTAACTTATTAAGTTCTTCATTTAACCTATTAACCCTTTTCTCATGAGTTTTAACATTTATTTGATCTAACTTGTTTGTATTTTCAAGGTTATGAATCATCTTTTTCAATATGTTAATATCACTTGTCTGAAGTGACAATTCTTCCATGGATTTTACTAGTTTACTGGCCTCATATGTGGGATGAGCTATTGTAGTGGATGACTCTGTAGCTGAAGTTGTAGATGATGTCACTGGCACTGCAGTAGCCAGTGGTTCTTTGGGTGTCAACTCTTTTGCTAGAGTTGAAGGCAAAACTGTAGTAACCATAGGAATAATTTTGGGAGTTTCCTGGGCTTTTGTTGTTTCCCTGTCATGGACAAGTTTATCCACTTGAGTCTCCATTTCTTTTATCTTCCATGTTAACTGAAAGATTATGTTCATCATATCATCCTTCTAAGTTTGTTCTTGTTTAATTTCCTTAGCTTGAGGATGTTCAACTGATGGAAGTTTAAGTTGTTTCCTTAATGATGCAATGTCCTCATTTTTCTTCTTCACTAACTGCTCTGCTTCTTTCACATTTGCAGGATCATATCCAACTTGCAGGACCAAATCTTCTAAAGATTTAATTATGAGATATTTAGCATATAATGATTCTTTGTCAAGTTTCATTTGATATTTTATATTTATAATGGTGTTCTGAAGTTTTTGAACACTCATAGCTTTGGTTGTAATAGTAGAATACAACATCTCTTAACTCTGTCTATGAAATTCTATTTGATCAAGTGCATGAATTTTCTCTGTTTGTACTTCTATATCAACCATTTTGTAGTTTGCAACTATCCTTAGAGTATTCACTATAGGCTATTATATTAACATGATCAACTTTTTATTTGAGTAATCAAAGGCAGATAAAAGTCTATTTTGTACACTAGGTGTTTGCTTTAAATATTGAGAGTAAATATCATTTTTTATCTCTTCATTTTTTGTCTTGATCTGTTTATACTTTTCCCTGATATCAAGGTCTTTTTCCTCTACTGTCTGTGACGATGATGTTTCCATGTTCTATTGTTTTTCTATCAACTGTGCATTTGAATTATAAATCTTTTATTCATTCAGATTCTCTGTAAATGACTCATTTCTGATGACTGTAGCAACATCATTATTAGTTACGGGGACATCTGTGTCTTCAACCTCAATAGTTACTTTCTCTTTACCCACTGGATTTGCTTTTGGCTTTTTATTATATCTTAACTTGAACCTAGTCTCAGTAGTGGTTTCAGCAACATAAGAACCTTCTTCTCTGACTCTCTTGGTGGATTTTTATGTTTGATCTACAGTTTGTAAAGTGTGGCTAGTATCACCTTGCTTTAATGCATCTATTAAAGTGTTTTATGTCCACTCAGTTTGATTGACATACTTCTCAATTTCTAGTTTTTTCTCATGAATGTATGGTGTTAGTTTACACTTAATGCTCATTTTACTCAGTATTCCTTGTGGATGATAATTCCAGGAGAAACTCTCTTCAAATATGTACTCTAATAATTGTTTGGTTGCTCCTATCTCTGCATCTATATGATTACAAATGAATGGCCCCACTTGATTCTTCAACTTAAACTGTGTTTTCGTCTTTGCTGCTAGAAAGTTGATTGTATCAGAATTTAAGATTTTCCTGATGTATTTCGAGGCAAAAACCCTCATTGGTACATATTTGGGTAATTTGTATGGCAACAAGTTAGAGCCAAAAACTCTGATCTCTGTGTTTTTTTTATACAAATACCAATATCCAGTCTTGGTTTTCTCTGATAGCTGTAAAATATTCTTCATTTCATCATTGATCCTTGGCTATTCAGTATTTCTTAGCATATTTATTAATGGATGAACAAAGAAGTCTGAAAATTCTGAATAAGTAAACTTTATGGACTCTTTCCTGATTAAGGATGTCCAAAAAATAACTCAAAGTGGTTTTTATTCTATTTCAAGCTTCTGGAGGGTTACTGGAAACTTATCTTATTGAAAATATAAAAACATATGAAATAGAAAAGATGTGTATCTAAACACTCCTTCGATTGGAAGTTTAACCAGTTGTTCACGGATATTATCAGTAATATACCCAGCATAATTGAAGATAATAGATGGAGGTTGTCCTGGTGTGAAAGTAGACAAAAAACCTAGCATGGATTTATCTGTATGCTCATCTATGAAGTATCCTAGGATGAAAGATAACATAGAAATTACATGCCTTGAACATTCTGTAAATTTTGAAGTGGAATATGTAGGATTTGTTTGAGGAATTTCCACATGTAAGGGCATGAATATTTGGAAGGTTTGGAATATTTTGGGAAAATCCAAGCCAATATACAACTTAGTAAGAGCTTTTATTGACAAAGGAACTGCTTGAGGATTAGGTTTGAGTTGTAAAATTTCATTTGTGGACTCAGCAGTAATTGTAAAAAGTACTTCTTTGTTTGCATTCACTATGGCTCTTTTTTCAGGCATATAATAGTTCTGACACAACCTAATCAGCTCTAGGCATGAATGAGTAACTGGAACAACATATTTGGGCAAGTTTGATTCCCAAATTTGGACTTCTTCCACCTGATCTAAAGACTTTTCAAAACTCCAGTTGTGAAGTTATAACAAATTGAATTCTACAATGGGGTATGCTATCTTGTAGTCAACATCTGCTAATGGGGTGTGCTCAATGTCTACTACAGGAGGTTGTAGAGGGTTTAAAATGATGGCAATCATGGAATATGTAGCTGGAGTAGATTTAGGCATTTTTAGGCTTTTAGGACTATAAAAAACTCTGTTTTTAGGCTTTTCTGATTACTTCTGTAAGATTAAACAGTTTACAGAAGTATTTTTTGACTTTGACAGGGGTTCTTGGATTAAAACAGGAAGAATATATTCTTTTCTTGGATTTTTCTTACAATTTTTTACTTTTCAACATGTATTTCAGACTTTCACTAGTTTTGAATTTGAAACAGGGGTTTCTTGGACTTTTTCAATGGATAATTAAGCTAAAATTTGTTTCAAATAAAGTGCAGAGGATTAGGTTATATTCATAGGATTTATGGGCTTAAAATTAGAGTTTTATATAGCCTAAAAAACTAGAAAAACTAAATATTTTCTATTTAAAACAATGCACAGTCTAAAATAGGGTTTTGTAAAAACATTGACAGGGTTTGGCCTATATTTTGGATCTTTTAATATGCTTCCTTGTATGAATTTGAACTATGATTGTATTTTTTCTTTATTAAGGTCCTTTCAAATCGATAATAGGCTCAATTTCTCGAGAAATGCCTGTTATACGCAAGTACGAGTCTTTGAAAATGGCTCTGAGGCATTATAACAGGTTTTGTGGTATCCTTTTTGGTTTCTGGAGCAATTCAGGTATTATCGGCAATATTCAATGGTAATTGCAATATTTTAATAGGTTCTGGGCATGAAAATGATGTACATGCTTCTTTTCTCTGAGTTGGAATAGCAAATACAGTCAATATGTGCAAAAGAAAGGAGTAACAATACATTTTCATAGTTTACTAGGCATCTTAGGGTTAATTTAGACTGTAATAAATGGTGGTCAAATCGAGAAAATAGGTGGTTTTTGGCTTCAAAGGGAAGAGACCACAAGTGGTTATCACGCGGGCTCTAAGTGGTAATCGGTTTTGAACGAATCAAATGCGATCTAATGAATGTAAGCCACATAGATGAGGGCGAAAAAGGAAAAACTAGATATTTCGCATAGGAATGAAATTGTTAAAGTTGCACAAATTTATTTGCGATATTGGATTTTGGAGTTCGATTGCGAATGGTTGTGATTTGTTTTGGAAGTTTCATCAGGATTTAGGGTGGGGTCTAGGTTTATCAATGCGACAAGGTATTTTTTTAACTTTATAAATAAACATTTATAAAGTTTAAAACTTTATATTATATGGTATGCGGAGGGGTAATGTCATATGTATTTTAATAAAAACATTTCGCAAAAGTTTCAACTAATAACATTGGCGCGGGTATATTATATGGTATAATAAAACATTAACACATGTTTTAATACCATAGGGGGGCGGGATATATTTTTGTATTTTTGATATGTTTAAACCTATGGGATAATGACCGGGGATTTATTTCATCATGTGGGATATATTAACATAGGTTTAAACTTAAAATAGAAGGGTTTTGGGGTTATTTTAAATATAAAAGATTTAATAATATACGGGAAGGGTATATAATAGGGAGTTAGAATAATATATGTTAGAAATTAATATGAAAGTAAAGGTGTAATGTAGTAAATGAATTTAAAATACAAAATTTAAAACAAGTAAAGCGTAAAGATAGACAAGTAAGCATAGTTTGTCCCATTTTTGTTTTTCACACTTAAACTTAGGATAAATGTATTTTTGTGGGTTTTTGAGTGTTTTTCTGAATGGAAATGAAATTAATTATTTAGGGTTTTTACTTTTACTAAGCAAAAATTTGTTTTTCTTAGGAAAAGGGATCATGATTATGGATGAAGGTGAAAATGCTGATGAATATGGGTTTTATGTAAGGAATTCAATATTTTTAACCAATCAGTTATCGAGCCTCGGGTCTGGTCCCAAGAGAAGTCAGAGAAATGCTCTGAGCCTTTTTAACTGAAGGTTTAGAATACTGAATCAATGTGGGGGAGGGGAAATTAGTAATGTTTGCTCGATGATGCTTTATTACATGTCTTTCACAACTGCTTTCTACCTACCCATCATTATTTCTAACATTTTTACTTCATTTTCATGGGTGCATTTAACCTTGCAACCCTAAATCCAATTTTTTTTTTAAACACAAATCTATCTAAATCTAACCTTATTTCATCCGAGGGCTCAAATTAAACTGTTGAGCTCCTCATTATTCTCTATCTTATCTACTGATTTTTCAAGTTTAAACTGTTTGACATATCTTTATTCTCTATCCAAAACATGAAATTCAAAGCATGAAAAGTTAATATTAAGTTGTTTAACTAATCATGGATTATGGCATTTATTAACAATCTGCACATAATCATTATTCTTGCAGTAAAATAAATAGTAGTGGCATTTTGACTTGCTCACTTTCATGTCTTATTATTCTCTTTTTTCTTTTTGGGTCTATCTTTTCTAAGTCCTTTGATATTTCTTTTAGGACTTTTACTCTCTTTTCATGTTTTTTATTATTTTTCATTTTTTCAAAATATGGGAAAACAACTTGCAGAAAGCAAGGTATGTACATATTTAGAAGACTATCAAATTCAATTAAAAAATTATGAACCCTATTATTATAGGACCCTAATAGGATCAATGGGGTTGTCTTTCCAAACAACCTCCATTAATTCATTCTAAACCTTTAATCATAGTAGAAATCCTTTTCCCATATTGTTCATTTTTAAAAATCTTAGAAAAAGTAATTAAAACTTTTAAATTACTGATTTCGAATTCCAGATTGAAAATTGATGATTTTTTATTAGCATATTTATTGTCATTCCTTGTTTATTTCAAATGATCCTTTTTTGGCTCCTCTAGCTTGTCCTTTTTCAACTCCTGTGGTCTTTCGAGAATCTCTCTTCTTGGCCCAACTTGTTGTTCGGTCGTTCTTTTTGGTGGTGGAGCTTTAATAGGAACATTCCAACCTCTAATATTATATCGTCTTTGAAAATATGCCATAGCATTATTGTAGCCTTGTTGATATTGAATTGAATCACATAGATGCACGTTTTCCTTTACTCTAGAGAATCAAACAGATTGGTCATGTTCTTCTTTGGTAGAAAAAACTTGGATTTCTTTGTCATCCAAGCATCCAATCTACTAATATTCATCATCATTCATGTATTCATCAAACAATTATTCTAGAAATGGAGGTCAAGCAACAGGTTCTTGTTCTTCAAGAGCTTTATGCTCTCTAGGGTGATTCTAAGCACCTTGAGGTCTCTTGAAATTTGTGTTTCGAACTTGAGGTTGATTCTCATTTCTGGGAGGAGTCAATTTATCCACCAAATTATCCATAGTTTTCATCATTACATCAAATTTTAAATCGGGGCATGAGGACGACTCTTCTTTGAAACCTACTCTTTTTTCAGATTTCATCTTGGTCTTCTTTGCAAACAAATTGGCTTCTACTCAAATTGCGTTGCTATGAATATGTTCTAGAGTAAAGGTATTTCTTTATCTTATATGATATGCCAACTATGCATCAAAATAATCATTAAAATGTAATAATGCTAAACAAGGAGGAGGCTTAAATTCAACTAGAATATAATTATAAATTTTATTGAATTTGACTGTGAATTATTGTACATATTCTCCTACATTCCTATTGAGTGTATTATACTCATCCAAGATCTATAAGGGGTTTTCCTTGACCTCCCATCTATCGAGAAAATTATGTTCAAACTACTGAAAGTTATTAATATTGGTTACGGGTAAAGTTATGAACCATTTCTTTACTTCTCCTGACATGCTTTGTGAAAATAGTCAGAGCTTTACATCCTCGTGATTGAATTCCCCCAGATATATAAATTCAATTAGTTTGTATACATGCTGCTGAGTTGTCTAATACCGTCTACCATTGAATTGAATAAGGTTTTTTCCATAGTTTGCAAGAATATCATGCAACAGACCTTGAAGGTTCAATGGAGCATAACTGGCATCTATTATGCTAGTTGTAGTTACAATAGGATTTTGGAAAGTAGATGTAGAGGGAAACAAATGATTTTTAATAAAGCTAATGGCCTAGGATTATAAGATCCAGTAGAATATGGAGGTGTATTGGTAACTGAGAATACTGGAATAGAAAATGGAAAAGTTACAGATCTAGCTACAACAACTTGAAGTTCTCGAATTCTATTTCTAGATCTTGAAAATGAGCCCATATTTCTTGGTCTTGTGGTAATGATTCTAGTTATGGGATTAAAGAATCTATAACAAAAGGTTTGAAAATTGTTGAATATAAGATAGTAACTAAAATATGACTTTCATATTTATATCTAAAGAGGGAGTTTTTGAACTTTTCATCAAAATGAAAATCTTCAATAGTTTCAATATTCGTAGGTAATGAACTGTATCTTTCTAGAATCTTACCTGATTTCTTGGAAATTATCTTTCTAAATAGATTTTATGGGCTTGATAGAAATGGTGGAAGATTCAAATCAGGATTCCTCCGAGTATAATCACCTCTATGAGCCAAAACTCTGTCAGTAAGAACCCTTCAAATGATAACGTACATTCGCTAGAGTAAAATAGTTGTAGCCAAAATGAAACAAAAATATTTTTTTTCTCTCAAAGATAAGATATTCAATAAAAATCATTAGGGGAAAAAACTGCTTTTTGGTTCCCCGAAAATGATGCCAAGATGTTATCACTTAGGGAAAACCACGGTTGCAGGGAAAAACCCCAAGGTAACTACAAAACCTCTTTTAGGTTGAAGTTTTCCCTTCAACCCAGAGGGGGATCTCTCCATCAAAATCAACTACTCTATGGTCACTATAGTAGAAGGCTTTCTGTAATTAAGTTTAGGTCCGCAGAATTGGGTTTGGGTATAAAATGGTTGGTTTATCTTCAAAACCAACCATTGGGCATGGAGTCAAGCTATCAACTAAATGGGATTACAAATCTAATGATAAAATGGAACAAAGCATGGGATCAACATGTCCTTTGACTGTTTGAAAGATTTAGAAGAAAGGGATACTGGGAAAAAAAGTTTATAAAAGACTTAGAGAAAAAAGTATTAATGACTAATAATTTAAGAGTGGAGCATTAGTGAAACCAAATCTCATAAAATAGCATTGTTAGAAATGAAATATAACAATTAAATGATAGAGAAAATACTGACAGGGAAATGAAAATCATGAATTTTATAGTAACTTCTCATTAAACAATGTAAATACAACTAAAATTTCTCAAATATATTAAGACTATAATTATTTGTTCAATAAAAATCCAACCCTATCTCATTATTAATAAATCATATTTATTAAGTTTTACACAACGTTGCAAGATAATAGAAGCTTCATAATTACAATATCCGAGATATAAAAATATCTTTAAGTTCATTTACTGAAAATATATACTTTAGAAAATATCTAACAAATCCTAGAAAAACTATAGGTAAATCTGCGTAAATATAGGCATAAAAAAAGTGATCTGATCAACTGATTAGCTTGAAAAGAGAACAAGTCCTCTGAAGCTGATCTCCTTTACTTCCACAAAATAGGTCCCTCTGTAAATGATCTTCGTTGTTCTTTGATGTTGTGTAACCAACTCAAAAAGAGAAGAAAAGAGATATAAACGCCTTATAAATGAGCCACTTCGAGGGGGCAACCTCCAATACATTACATAAATGAACAATTCTTGGATGATACAAATGAACAAAACCTCCTTCTATATATAGGAGTCCATGGGGCCATAATACAATCCTAGTGGGGCCACAATGTAATCCTAGCCGACCTAACAATAATAATGTAAGGGCACAATAATAACAATATGGGGGTTACAGGGGTACAATAATAACAATAAGGGGGGCTACACTAACATAATAAGGGGCTAAACTATTAATATAGGGACTTAACATGCCCCTCTCCTTCAAACAAGTGTTGTCCTCAACGCTTGATTATTTCTTGATGCTTTTGTATAAAATTCTCATCCTCCCATGTGAAATATTTTACAGGAAAGTTCTTCCACTTGCTGAGATACTCTAAAATTGATCGTACTTGTAGAGTTCTTGTTTCTATGACTGCTTCATAACTTCTTTCGATGTGATGTTGATCTTCCTGTTGTTTCATTAGATTCTGCTCCAAAGTTGGGTTATCCTTTGAGAGTTGGAGCACTTGTTGTTGATGCTCGATGTGATCTTCCATTAATTTATCATCCATATTTGATATTATTTGATCCTTAAAACCATCCAACTTAGCCTCCATTTCTTCTTTTAAACCATCTATTTCATCTTCAATTGCTCTTCGTAATATTGAAACTTGTTGCACTTGGTACCATAATTTTGATATCTCATACTGCAATACTTCCTTTTCATGGGTCATAGTATAGCTTTTTGAGGGCTTAATGGCTATGAAATTATCTTTTGGAGCCATTATAGAACCAAAATACTGATACAAATTCTAAAATATTCCTTTGGAATCGCTTCAAACTACTTTTTCAAACAAACGTTATGCAATTCTAAAAACCAAATACACACCTTTTTCTTGATCTGAGGAGCTCGATATTGAAATTGTACTATCTCTGTGATTGTGGATCTTCAATATCTAAAATTAATCACTGAAGTAGAACTATGAATTCTCTTTCAAATGCCACAGGTCTGACCTGATTTGGATTCTCCAAGACAAATTTGTGTCCAATCTCCCACAATGACCTAATTTTGGACTGGTTCAGTAGAGCGAACTTGTACGACTTTCCACGTGTCACTGTTTTGTTCTTTGTCTCTGAAATTGATATCCAAGAAACTACAGGCCGTGTAATTGCGACCACTTTTGACGGCACTCCAATCCAATCTCCAGAGAGAGAGTTATTGAACTTTTCCCACGATCACCTCTTTGAGATGAAATTCAGGAGCCTGAAAAAGCACTACCTTCCACAAATCATATCTCCAAAAATATTGCGAACCAAGCTCTGAAATTTTTTGACGAATTTCCTCAGGATTTCAGCTTCGCACCATACAAATTTCAGATTCTGAACCTTCGTAGAAAAATTTTTATAGCGAAAATTCCACGATGACCTGTTTAGGAGCTTGAAAAAAGGCCTAACTTCCACAGATGATATCTCCGAAAATATTGCGAACCAAGCTCTGAAATTTTTAGAAAATCTTCCTCAGGATTTCAGCTTCGCACCCTAAAAATTTCAGCTTCTGAAACTTCGTAGAAAAAAGTTATAGCGAAAATGCCACGATGACCTGTTTGGAGCAGCGAAACCCTAGAATCCAAAGCTCTGATACCAAATGTTGTGTAACCAGCTCCAAAAATAGAAGAAAAGAGATATAAACGCCTTATAAATGAGCCACTTCGAGGGGGAAACCTCCAATACATTACATGAATGAACAATTCTTGGATGATACAATTTACAAAACCTCCTTTCTATATATAGGAGTCCATGGGGCCATAATGTAATCCTAGTGGGCCACAATGTAATCCTAGCCGACCTAACAATAATAATGTGAGGGCACAATAATAACAATATGGGGGTTACAGGGGTACAATAATAACAATAAGGGGGGCTACACTAACATAATAAGGGGCTAAACTATTAATATAGGGACTTAACATTTGATTTTCTTGGGAAAAATTGCTAGCATGCAACTTGTCTATATTATTGATCTTCTGTTATGATTTGTAACTGACAATTGGGAGGTTAGTGTTTTTTGAAAATTTGCTGACAACATAGATGTCAACATATCTATTTTTTTCTGGAAAAATCGCTGATAGTCATAGTATCAAATTTTTCCTATCGGTGTCCTTCGCTGACCCATTTTTCTGTTTCAAAAACATTGAAAGACACGCTGTCAATATTTTCCTATAGGCTTCATTCACTACATGACATATGTATTTTTTTCAAAATAGCTGACAAAAACATATTAAAGCTTTTCAAAACTTGTTGACAACAACATTTTCAACTCTCCTTATTCTCATGGCACATACGAAACTGGCAGGCAGACGGTCAACTACAAAAACTGAGTTTTTGATTTTAAACAAGTGGAAAAAAATGTTTCTGATACCCTGACATATTAGTTGAGGGTATTTGCAGCTTAAAGTAACACATCCATCTTGTTTAATATTTTTTTCTTTTTCTTCCTAGTCTCCATGGGCTTTTCTTTGGTATCGTGTTCATATTTTTTCTTTTGAGGGCTTGTATACTTTTTCTTGAATTTATTGTTTATAATTAAATCCTTCAAAGGCACATCATCTATGTCAATGACCTAGTCAACCAAATCCGGATTGTTTCTGAGCTTGAACTTATACCGTAACTTATTGGTTGGCATAGTGTGCCTATTACCTTGTTTAAGAATTTCAGGTGCAATTTCCTCTGTGATTGGTTTCTTGACCTTTAAATATTCATGTATGGTTATGTCTGCACGGGTGCTTTCTGAGGGAAAAAATTAAAAACTTACAGAATCGATGTCAGCCTCTAGGCTTTTCAATGATGGAGAATTTGACTTATGAGACCAAGAAATTTTCCTTTGATAGACCTTGGGGGACTTTGGGGAAACTGAGGCAAATGGGGCTTCTGAGTTTTCAAAGAAAATAGGAGTCTAAATAGGAGTTTCAGGTTGAGGTTTCTTTATCCTCTTGATGGTTTAAGGTCTATCTTGTTTCTTTCTAGAAGGCTGAGGCTGGAACCCTCCCAGAAGAGAAAATGATCCTAGGTTCTATTAAGCTTTACCAACTGAATTTATATTAACACTTTAACTAGTGCGTTTTGATAATAAAAAAATGTGTAGAGGGATTAGTTCTAGCCCAGTATCTAGCAACCATGTGCTTGAGGCTCTCCAGCAAGTAAAAACAGGGATTAATCCTAATATCCCCATAAAAATGTGATAGGAAATATAGATGATACAAATTGATCCTATTATAACGACCCTCAAAAGTAAAATAGCTTTGACAAAGCCACAAGGGAGAATACCATTTATCTTCTAGCCAGTCCTTTTGAACCCAAACTTTCTAGTTCCTTGCTCTGTGATCCTTTTTGAAAAATTATGGGACGTCTATGATGGCTAGGATATGGTTATGAAACACTCTATCTCTATCCATGGGAAATGTCCTGGTTTCTGCTACGGTGTTTTCTCTAACCTCAAATTCTAACCCACAAACCTTTACATGGCTCCCATCGAACCTTGTTGCAAATTCTTTCCTACCAAATTGTGATAGTCAGAGCATTGCTAGAAAAACCAAATCCACCCTAGTTGTTGGAAAAAAATGTAGGAGGTCAGGGGTAAAAATTTAATAACTCTGTATCTTTTGGTTTAGTCTGGCCTAACATTCCTCCCTTCCCCATTATGTTGGCACTCTCTGTGGGATTTACTGATGGTTTGTTGGAATACAAATTGTTTTAAACACCAAGTGGAACTGGAACCATTTACCAATACAACTGTATTGACACGGTGAACCCGCATAAGTGTCAAATTAAAATTTAACATAACCCTTTACCATGCTTGTAAATCATTAAACATAATTACATCAAATCAATTACAAATTACCCTTTAATTATTACATTAGGTAAGGACGATTAAATTCATAATTTAGCCTTTCAATCATAATGGAGGTACATGCACTTCAAATACTGACATTGACATGGTAAACACAGCCAACACTTTAAATATTTCTTAAAAAAAATTAATCGCTCACAATTGGCCTATTGAAGAAATGAAAATAGTGATATCCTCGTTGTCAGCGATATTTTCTTTTCAACCATTTCAGGTCCCGAAACACTAATAAGAGTGTTAACCTATATATTACAGCCTTAAATGTTTAGTTAGCCAATGGGTCTTATCCTTCTGAGTGTTCTTTCTTGTTTCAATAGCTCTTGTTCTTCTCTCTTCAGTGACATTTCTGGTTCAAAATTTTCACCTTTGGTTGTCTCTTCTGCAAAGCTACTGCATCCTTGTATTCCTATGGTTTCTAGGTGTCCTCGAGTCATCCAAGCAGTTGATTAATTTTTTGACTTTGATACTTCTCATTGAATCAAGTCTTGTCATACCTTTCAGGCTTTATGTTTGATTGAGGTTCGTCTTCAAGTTGGTTCTCATGAATAACATTTTTCAAGTGGCAACTCTGAATGCATTTGATTTTATATTCGCCATCGAGCATAGATTACAATTGCTTGTCCTCTGACTAGAGTTTATTTTCTTTGAGTGATTGATCAATGTGTAAGTGAAGAGTGCCTTGTTTTGAAGAAATTGGTTTATGTCTCTCTTTGATTTTTTTAAATATTTTCCTCTTACATGCATTTTTGAGAGATTTCATTAGTCCTCAGAGCATTTTTGATTGGTTTGCATTCTACATTTCACATTTTTCTTATAAGGAAAATACAAAAATATTTTTTGCTTCATTTTTCTTTAGAAAATGAAAAGTTTCATTTCGATTCACTTTTAAGTGCATTTAGTGAAAGGAGAAGTTGTAAAATTTGTATTTCGCTTGAAAATTCTGCACTTGAAGAGAAAAGTGAATGTCATTTTATGCATTTGTTTTGTTTTGTGTTGCTTGTGTGAGTCTCCCTCCCCTTCATTAATGTAGTATTCATCCAAATGAATGGTTCTTTTCTCATTTAGCTGCATCTTAGAAGTTTAGTTGACATCGGTAGGACTTTGAAACCGAGACATAATTCAAGATCAAACTTAAAATTTATTCAATCAACCTAAGGAGCATTTGAAACCTAATGAATCACATTTAGATGTCTAGGATAGAGATGTGTTCTGGCGTCGTTAAGTGTAGGAGTTGTCGCTAACAATCTGTGTTACAACCTGGGGGTGATATCCCATCCCGCGTATGGAAGTATATGGATGTTTGAAAGTATATTTTGGGATGTTCTTATCCAACGGTTATGCATCAGAAAACACTACTATGGATTTTGACTCCCACATACCATCGCATATATTTTGGGAGACACCATTAGGCTCCAAACCTACCATAGGTGACTGATTCGGTCGCCTTGTAGATATGATACACCGAACACAACTTTCGGGGAGATTGGATGCCATACGTTAAGTCCTTGGTCATTTATCTTTCATTTCATTAGTAAGGTGTATATTGTAGTTCATGACTACTTGGAAATCCTTTATGCTTAGTTCACCCCTTTTGATTTGTTTTGTTTTAATTTTCTAAAATTTATCATCCACAATAACATTTTACTCGTGCTCATCTTAGATTGAGATCAATGGCAACGGTTCCTATGTTCATCAACCCAGGGGTCCCCTTGGATGGGAATCCTAGTTCGTTTCCTTCTTTCGGAAATGTTGGTGCCCCATATATGTCAACGTTGTCCCTCTCAGGATTAACCATTGGTATGCCAGTTTGGTTATTTTCAGCCCTTGTGGTTTTGAATATGCCAATTGGTTCTCAATCGAGTTATCCTTCGCATGAACCATGTAAATTCCATGTTGATCTCAAGGTTAACCCCTCGCCTTCTTCACCTATTTCTTCACCTCATTCTCCCTCTTCGCTTGGTGAAAGTTTGGAATCTAGTAACCAAGTTTCTAAGAAGAAGAATAAGAAGAAGGAAAATAAGCAAGGGGGAAAACTTGGAACTATTGCTACCCATGTCACTGATGTTGATAGACCTATCATTGTGTCCCGTAGGGTCAAATTCCCTTGCAAGCTATGTCAGGGTGACCACCTTCTTTGTGAATTCCCTGGTATTCCCAAGGAATTAGAAGTGTGATCCATTGGCTCGATTCATCCTTCATCATCAAACTCTAGACATCATGCTGATGATGAGCCTTGAGCTAGAGATAGTAAGACTCATAAGAAGATGGGTAAAATAAAAATTCCATGTAGGTTGTCTGAAGGGAACCATCCCATTCACCTTTGTCCTTATATGGATGAAGCCTCCAAAGTGTTGAATACCCTTTCGGCTTATGAATCTTGTCTTCTTGTAGGTTACTGTAAATTTTCTTTGATTCCTTCGCCTATTGATCAAGTAATTGATCGGGATTCATCTCCGGTTGATTCCACTCTCTCTGAAAGTCAGTCTCTTGAGCCCATTTCCAACCGATCATTGGTTGAGAGAAAGGTCGACTTGATTCCACCTATATTTCCTCATATATTTTCCAATGAGAGTGGGCCTCATCCTAGTCAGGTTCTCTTTGTTTCCTCTGCTTCCCCGAGAACAGAGGGCGATCCTCCCATTTCCATGATCCATGAGGGTGATCCTCCAACTCCTGTTTCAAAAGTTCAAGAAATTTATCCTCCTTCTCTCGTTCCCAAAGTCTAGGAGGATGGTTTTTCCACTCTCATAATGCAGGGGGGTAATCCTCTTATTCTTATGGCACTCCTTCCATATAGTTTGGTTGCTTCCTTCGATTGGAGTCGATTTACAGGATACCTTATTCCTTCTTACGTGCCCTTTGATATCACTGTACATGCCTACAATATGGTCGTACCAGGCGCGATTATAGATGAATGAGCCTTGGTTAGTATTCTGTCATTGACTACCTAGCAAGCTTTTGGTTCTCTGCAACTTGTGGTTGTTACTCAAAATTTGTTGGCTTTCAATAGAGGAACCAGTCAACTATGAGGGATCCTTCTGAATCTGCCTATTACTTCAGGAGGAAAGATTGTCTATATATACATAATGGTTTTCCAAGGATCCTTGGATTTTAACTTACTCCTCGGGCGTGACTACACTTATTTCATGGGAGCGCTTGTTTCTTCCCTCTTTCATGTGATATGTTTTCCACATTAAGGTCAGATCGAGACCATTGATTAGATTTCATTCATTGGTCCTGATCTGACATCTGGTCCACCATCGTCCTTTCCTGGTCCTTACTTGTCGGTGATGTCTTCCCCGCCACAGCTTAATTATGTGGCCACTTTTTCATTTCCCGCATCTAGCGATAGTGCCATCGCATACCTTCTACTGGGGGAATTTGATCGTGATTTCCGAGATGTTGTTCTCCTATCACATGAGAACCTCTTGGAAGCCATGAATTCTTATATGTCTTGATCAGGTCTCTGGAGCATAGTTCATTTTCTTGTGTCAAGCTCCTTAAAAAATGAAACAAGCTCTTTATAGCAAAGTCTTTCTTATGCCAAGCTCTTTAAAAAATAAAACAAGGTCTCATGAGGATAATTATTTTACTGTGTTAACCTCATTAAAAAATGAAACAAATTCCCATTCAATTCGAGTCTTTGATTAGATCTCATAAAATCCCAGCGGATTGTTTTACTTGTTCTCGTAATTGAACCTTCACTCCATGCATCTATTAACAACTTGCAGTCTACTCATGTGAATGAACTGAAGCTTGGGGGCATGTAACAATTCTCATTTTACCTCTCATGATTCCCATTTTATCAGAATGTTTTTCTAGATGAACCTTGGTTTTCTCATTCCATTGTCATCATCTACTTGGCCGATCATATGCCATGACTTGATTGTGTTACCGATTCTTGAAGAATCGCTACAATGAGTGGTCTTGTTAGCCAACCTCTTGACTTTTATCATGTTTTGAGCAGTTCCACCATAACCAGAACCAGTTTCTATCCTTTATACAAATCATTCCTCTAGGAGGAATCGTCTTTCAACTCTTTTCTGACTCTTTAAACATTAAAGTATTGCCGAGTTCTGGTCATTTTGAGCTCATTAAAGTGAAAAAAACATCATTTACCCAGTATACATTTACCTCTTTTTCGGGTTGGGATAAATTATTCATGAAAAAGGAATACCTTAGTCAATAGTGACTAAGAGGTTCTCTCACACTTTGTTTTCTACCTATTCGGGTATGAGGGACTATTTATGAAAATGGCCATATGGAGTTTTCTTTTTACCTATTTTAAAACTCTCTAAACATGAAAAGATGTCGAGTTTCACCTTTTTCGGACTTGTTAAAACTTAACGACATTAGATAAGTCATCATGACGACACTGAGTTCCTCCTTGCTAGGGCTCGGAAAATGTACTAGGATGGATTTTTCTGAAGGAAAAATGTATATCACAAGCATATGCTATCCCATTCAAGCTTGTATACAAAAATAATTGGGGTACTTTCCAGAAATAGTGGGGGGAAATGGAAAGTAGTAATCGATTGTGGTTGCAGTATGTCACTCTTGAACATGTCACGTCCTTTCTTTCGTGTCTGGTTGAGGATATCCTTCATTCGTCAATTTTCCTCCATGGGTTTGGGAAATATGTTTTACCTCTTAGGCCATCACAATTCTCATCCAACATGACCTCTGATTCCATTTGAGCCAAATACTACCAAACTCCAGAGTCATGTCTTTGATATGTTCAACAGAAGTTCCTTCTCTGTCTCATTCATTTCCTGGTTCTCTGATCACTTTAATTATTATATTATTTCCTTCATATTGTGCCGATGATGTGGGATACATTATGGCCCTCCTTTGACGGATCACTTATTTTCGACTTCAGCACATTATCCAGGAAGTTGGTCCAGAGATCCCTTTTTCAGTACCTTAGAGCATGCATGCCTTAATGGAATGGTGTTCGCATCTGAAGACCTGATTGCATCATTGGCCTTTGGTTGGGTGATTCCGTGAGCATTCGAAATTAGCTCCTTATTCACATCTTGTGGATTGTACTGCTGGTACCTTGAGATCCATTTTCATCATTGGTGGTTTTTATAGCGCCTGTTAACAGATTACATCATTGGTTGGTAATCAGGCAATTTTCTTGCATGTTCGACTTCAACTCATTTATTCACATGCTTGAATTTGTACCTGATCAGGTCGTGATGGAGCGCAAGACCCTAGGTTTTTTCTGATAAAGACTAAGCTTCGAGGTTATATTTATTATTCATGATTGTACACATGACTCTTTCATTTGGATTGTTGTGACCATACCTTGATTCTATCTTTGAGATCCTCTTCATTTGGATGTTAGTTATGCCAGGATGATTTCAACATCTACTTCTGAATGTAAAACTTGTAAGGTCTGTTTAGGAGTTTCAAAATCAGGAGTTCCTTCAATTCATTTGTCTGTTGGTGGTAGCTGGAGATTTTCTTTGAACTGCTCACATTCTTTATCCATGTCATTTATTATGATTTTTTGTGTCTGATAATGTGTTGAATTAATGTTCAATTGTTCTTCAACCAAGGTTTCTTTCTTTGTTTCTCCATTATTTCTCTTTGTAGTCTCTTTAAATCTTTCCTTAGGTTTTTCTTCCTGATTTTGAGATTGATGTTCAAAAATTTCTAAACCTTGACTTGATTTCTCTAATGATTCTTGATCAGAACTGTGATCAGAATTTTCTTCTAAACTTATACTGGGAGTAGGCTCTCTTTTTTCCTCAATCTGCAATAGGTATAACGAAACCCTTGTCAATCTTTTATTTATGTAAATATGAAAATTATTGAGGTCACCTGGAGTCAATTTGATTGATTCAAAATGCAAGACTTCTGAGAAAGTCTCAACCTTTTCAAATAGGTCATCAAATTCATCTTTGTCGTGCATGAACTATCTAATTTTAACCAAAGCAATAAAGTATTGAGCGACTTCATTAGCATCATATTGTATTACTAGCATTATAGCTAGATTCAAGCATGTAATATTCTGCACCTCTTTAACTTCGTGTCCAAAATCAAAAAAAGAAAAAGAACCACATTGAACTAGAAAAGGTGGCCAAATAGATTTCTTTGCGTCTTTTAGGGTTTTGGTAAGACCTTCCCCTACTGTTTGGTATATAATTTCTCTTGCCAATAACTTATCTGGAACATAATAAGGAAGAACATGGGGAGCACCAATACTCTGAAAAAATTTAATATAAGTAAACTTTTCTTCACCAAACCATCCTGCCACTGACAAAATATCTATATTTGCTTCTTCTAAAAGCCTAGGGGTTTTTTTATCAGAAGTAGTTTGATATATGGTGTTATCACAAAATTGGATCTGATAGGCTGCTTGATCAGTCAAATTCATGTAACTATTTCAAACCTAATATTTTGACTAAGCCTTAGCCTCCTCAGCCTGAGAGGGCTCTCTCAAGGGTTAATGATTTGGATGAAAATATAGATGGCTAACTCTATTTAAGTAATAAAAGATAAATGATAGTTGTAGGTTGAGAATCACATTGGCATGTACACATTGGACTTATGGATTCAAATCTATTCAGTAATCCGGAAAATCTACTTAACATGGAAGTTGAGGCATATCATATTTTTAGTCAATAGATAAACACATATGGAACTGTAGAAAACACAATTAGTTTATTTATATAGGAAGTCAAAGCATCTAAAGATGAATTTTTAGTAATATAGATGAAAACCACTGCAATAGGATAATAAAAGAGATGAAAATAGAATAGGAACACACTAAAACTCCTTCTAAATCTCAAGTTGGTTAAGCAGAAAATCTCTGTATTAGCTGAAAACCAGTTAATTACAATAAGCAGAGTTTTTCAAAAAATGTCCAACCTGTACTAATTCGACCTCCTGGCCTTTAATAGACCTCTTACAACATGAGATGATCTGCCTCTAGGCTAGATACATCGAATTTATTACTCTTGCCACCTTGCATAACCATAAGACATGGAATTTATTACAAAAAGGCACCTAATCTGTTTAAACAGTCTTATTCCTAAAAGGACTTAAACTACCTATTGCTATATATAACAACCTTATCTATTCAAATTTACATCATTTACAAGTGTATCATCACATGGTCGAATCTGGATGATGGGCTTCAACTCTTCATGACCATATTGTTGACCTCCAGAAAAATAGGAAACAATCGCTTGTTTTATAGGCATAGAGTCTTGTGCATTCTTTGAACATTCTGACCATCATGTACTCTTTATTTCAAGGTCCTTAGTTGTTTGAAGTTGATTTAACGCATCAAAAAACTCCTCCCTAGGCTCCAGTTGTCCAAAACCACCTCCAAAGCTGTTCAAAAGAGATGTAATGTACTGCACTACGAAAACACAACAATTTCATAGTGCCTTTGTGACATTGCCATTTTAACGCTTATTCTTCAAATTTTTGACTTCTTTCCTCCACGATTGTCTTAATTACCTTTAAATACATTCTTAATAGAAAAATAAGTTCTTGATTCATTCTTTTACCCTTCAAAATCTGATATAAATGAGCAATAAAAGCTGCTACAATAGTTTCATAGCGCTTTTTTGCATTTTTACACTGTTTGCGCTACAAAACTGCTGAGTGTGCAGTTTTGTCAAAAATTTCAAAAACAAAAACTGTAGTTATGCCAAAAACATGAAATACACCTTTCTGCAACATGTAAAAACCATCTTAACTGTAAAAGCACAGTCATTATAGCTTACTTGAGGTTCTTGCTTTATTTGCACTTGATTTAGCTATTGGCTCTTCAATGACTATTATTTTAATGCCTCTGCTCTTTAACTCATCCTGAATCAAATTCAGCTGCTGCTCTAAGTCTTCCACTTGATCTTTAAGTCTTCTATTATTAGCTCTCAAGTGAGTATTTATTATTCTAACAAACTTGGCTTCCTTTATTGCTGGAACTATCCATTTGAATAACTATGCTGCACTACTTGGAGTTTCAGAAATAGAATCAATTTCTCCTTCCCATAGTGCCTTCATCCTTTTAAAATTTGCTTTCTCGGAACTATACTTTGTAGCCCTCTTTCTCATGATAGAAATTTTTTGGTTTGCCAACCTCAATTTTTCCTTAATATGTTGAAACTCTGTTTTCTCTGTCATTTCTTCTTTTCCCCTTTTTTTTTTTTGTTGTATGTTTCACTGTAGGTGATGAGAGATCAACAACTTCTTTAGGAGCTTTACATGTCTCAGTGGGTTTATGAAATTCCTTACTGCCTTCCTTCAGTTTCATACCATGCCTAGTCATAGGCTTTCTTGCTTGAAAGATGAAAGCTGCATCTTCCCCAATGACCTCTAGCTTTTTGGCAGACTTGGGCTTTTTAGTTTATGCTCATCTTTCCCTATGAACTCAGCTTGAACAATGGGTGTCTTCCCTATTTCATAGCATGAAGAATGTCCTCTAGATTTCCATTTACTACTGGGTTATCCTATGTAGCATCTGTATTTCCTTTTGATGCCAATTCTTGGCTTCTAGTTACTCTTTTGATTTCTTGCTTATTGACAACTTGTTTTTGTTTTGCATCTTTGACAACCTTTGACCTCTATTTTGCAAGTGATGGAGTTGTTGTATCAAGCATTTGTATCTGCTCTACCCTTTTCTCAGTTTGTTTCCTTGGCTTCAGTTTTACAAATTCTCTTGGTTTTACAGCCATAGGTTGACTTGGTTCTGTTGTTGGTGGTGATGGAACTCCTTTAGCTTTAGGGTTTTTTGCAGGGGTTAGGGTTTCCAACTCAAAACCATTTATAAACAAGAAAGATGACCAATCCCTTCCTATCTTCTGAATTTCATCTAAAATCAATAACTTCATTAAACCATGATGAAACAAGAGTGTTTCACTCCCTCCAGACTTCGCTTGCACCTTATCAACCATCTTTGCAATACTCCTATGTAGATAAAAAGGTAAATCGAGTGAGATCTTACCAGTGAAATACAGAAGCAGCTTGAAATGATGTGATTAAACCTTGTGATATATGCCTTCACATGCGAAATACTTCTGAATGTTGAGCAACAGCTTTGAGTAATTATCATTGATGTAGCCTCTAGGGGTAGCATTATTAAGATCCAAGTCTATGTGCCCAGGCTTCATAAATTATTTACACTGCTCCATATCAAATTTGAAGCTTTTAAAACAAGTTTCTTGACCTCTCGGTATCTCTGTAACAATAGAAATGGTCTATGGTGTAATAGATATACTTAGCATCCCAACCTTAGTAGCTGTTCCATTAAAATTCATGGAAAATTCTTTGGATACCTATGCGTGAGAGCCCTGTAAATTTTCACAAAACCGTAAGCAGCCTACTTTTCTGAATGCCTCCATCACTGTTGAGTCTTCAGTTATTGACCTCATATCTTCGGGTTCATGCCTTCAACATTGTTCTCCTCTGTGAATTTTCTTGTATTCTACCATACTTTTTAGAAAACCTATCAGCCTCACTTGATAAATTGTATCAGCCTCGCTTGAGTATATGTAAAAGTAGCCTTGCCTGATATGGGTGTATAAAACCTTTGTATGAACCGGCCACAGGTTTTGTTTAACAATTTAGAGCTCATACATATGGAATGGAGGCAAAAGGAAAACGAGAATGACCAATTAGGAAAGATTTTAAAATTTAAAATGTCATATCATAACTGAATGATGCCTCATTCATAACCTATAATGATAATGATGACTACAAACGTGGGTGAGTACATCGAATTTCATCATTACCTAACTCATCATACCACTAACTTACCCTTTCCCAACGGTTTCTGACATTTTCCAGCTCATCTGACAAGAAAGTTATAAATCCGCACTTTCGTAGCGTCTGCAGTGTAATTTTTCATGTTTACGCTATGAAACTATTAGCATTTTCGTAGCGCAAAACAACTCTTTTCAACAGGTGGCGCTACAAAAACAAGGTTTTTTGGCTAATTGAACAGTTTTGACCTGAAACTTTATGAAATGACCCAAAAATGAAAATAATGAATATTTGACATGAAAGAAGTTTAAAAAGGACTTCATTTGAACCTAGGAATGAGCTTTAAACCATAAAAGAGCTAAAACCGACCCTTGACCAAACCTAAATTGACTTCTAAACCCAATTTTTAACCATTGAATTTTGTAACCTTGTCACAATGATGTGCTAAAATTTTTGGATGATAACATATGGGCAACATAATACTTTGACAAATATTATAAAAATGGGGACGAAATTGAGATTCCCATAAAATATTATGATACACATGGATAGGAGTAGAGTCTTTGAGAGTCAAATTCTAGCCCATATTAGGAAATTTTGTACAGACACATATGGCATCAATCACATAAGCACTCATAAAAATGGAGGGATGACCCTAGTAAAGAAAAATCTATACTATTTATATTGTGTGATATCCATAGCCAAATTGTCGGATAAAATGTTACCAGAATTCATAATTATGGATTTGATGGCCACACCAATTAATGGAATCCATTCCATAGAAAAATTAGTACTATCAGCTTTCCCAAAAAGCCTACACATCATAGCAACTACATAACTATGTGGAGCTGGAAGAGGTCCAATTGGGTACATACCAGTTTTCTTCCGTTTGAATTTGCTGGAGTCGGACCTCCAAGTTTGCATGGAATATATTGGATCTTCATTCTCTTTTGTGAACTTCTCGATGAAAGCTCTATCATAGGCCTTTTGAGGTTTTGGCAAATGATACATTCTGCGAAAATTGTCTATAGAAAATGACCCCATGACCTCTTGTCTTGAATTCTTAAATGTCTTATGTGAGATATCTACATTTTCGATAATACACTTCACCATATTTGTATATGGAAGGATTTTAGGTCTTGCAGCTATTATGTTTAAGAAAGAATAGGCTGCTTCAAAATAGGATGCTTCAGACGAGACTTTAGCATCAGCTGTTGCTCTAGTTACCAACACCTTTGGATTTTCATCCTCTAACAGATTATACATGGATTCCCACGACGTAGCTCCACCACCTTTTTTGCATGTAGTATCACTAAAGAGGGGCGGCATGTCTGAATCCTTGGATGCAGAAGGCTCTAGTCTTTTTTTTCCTTTCTTCGTCATCTCTGAATGTTATACCCTGAGATTGAATAATAGAGGAACCAAAATGAATGTAAATCAGAGATAATAACAGAGGTTTAATTAAAATAGTTAATTTGATAAGGATGGGCCTTTTATTACAAGCAGGAGTAAACATATACAAATCTCCTCGATCCTTTAAAAGGGTAAATGCAGTTGATTTCTAATAATTATGCATTATGGCCTTTGTGTGATTCTTTTCGGGTCTTTTCAAAATATAGCATCGCAAACCCGAATGATATTTCAGAATGACAAGGTTTAAGTGTACTTTTGATTTTTTGATTGTGATAAATTGCAATACCACAAAATCACAATATCACAAAATTGGAATATCGCAAAAGCACAGGATCACAAGATCTGCCATGTCGAACTATCGCAAAATCGCAATATCACGTTATCACAAGATTAGAGTTATGGTATTTTGAAATTTATTTCTATCTTTATGATTTACGATGCACGATGTATTCTTTGAACAAATTTTTCCTTATACTAAGTATACTTTACGCTTTTCATGATTATTTTAGAAATATTTCTAGGCCTTTATAAAGAGCGCAACATAACACTTAATATTATAAAGGGTTTTATTGATCGCTTTATCGCAGATTCCAATTAATGGTTATTTGTGTTACCTTTGGTTTCTGTGATTTGTGATAAAGCAAAAAGCACTTAGTCTAAAGTGACTTAGTTTAACGTTTTAAAGGGAAAAACTCTTACTTGCTAGCTTTTTTCTTGAAAACAATTAAAAGGGTCCCCATTTATTATTACAATATTGATTATTATAAAAATGAAATGGGGGGTTGCTGAATAGTACAAAGGTACCTAATCGTGGATATGCACCTTGCAGACCTGCATAAAAACATTCGAGTTTACACCTGGAATAACAAGAGAGGGGGATCACATCAGATCACATCGCGCATGGATCGGTTTCTGACTTCATAATAGCTGATCAGCCAAGATTAAGGCCTTGATCCTCCCATGCATGGTATCAAACCACTAGCCAATCGGGCTAGAGATAGACCTTAAAATTGGCCCCAAAAATCGCCCCTTCATATTTGAATCTTTATGTCTTATGGAATCCAAACTCATGAAAAGAGTGGCAGGTTGGTAGAAGAGGAGTGAGGAATGAGGAAGAAACCACATTCATACTTTCCAATTGAAGCTTAAGGAGCTCAAACAAAAGACTTATAAATCGAACCAAGAAGGGTTTGGTCACACCATAATCCATTATCACCAACACAACAAGATCTTCTCACTAAAGGATGAAGATGGAAATCTATTGGTGCAGCATGACGAGATAGAGGACTTGGAAGTTAAACACTTCTAATCCTTCTTTCTATACCGACACAGGATAGGCCATAGGCCAATAAAATAATTAGTCGAAACATCCTACACCTCATTTCAAGGGACGAGAACCCGGCCCTTATTAGAGTCATTACGTTGGAGGAAGTTGAGGAGATTGTGGAAGGAATGGTGAAAACTAAAGCCCCTACTCTAGATAGCTTCATGGTCAAATTATTCCAAGAGGTTTGGAGCTTCATTGGGCATGATATGTTGGAGGTAGTGGAGGAATCTCATCGCAACCAAAATGTATGTCTAGGTCTTACTTCTACCCTTATTGCTTTAATTCCTAAAACAGCCAAATATGAGGATCCCCAAGGGTTTAGACCCATTTCTCTTTTCAATTTCATCTACAAGGTCATTGCCACTATCATTGTCAAGTGCTTCAAGCCTTTGTTCCTAAATCTCATATCCCCTAAGAAAATGGGTATTTTTGAAGAATGCCAGATCCTGGATGGCATTGTCACCTCCAAGTCCCTCAAGTCCCCTAGTATGATGATTAAATTTGAATATATCCAAAGCTTATGTATACATAAATTGGGCTCTCCTCACTAGAATTCTTCAAGCCTATGTAGTTGACTAGATATGGATCAATTGGGTCCTTGCCATGGTTTCCTCCCTTGTATATTCCATCCTGCTCAATGGATCTCCTATTAGAGCCTTTAACCCTTCTCGAGGCTTGCAATAGGGTGACCCTATCCAACCTTTCCTTTTCATCCTCGAAGCAGAAGTCTTAGGTCATCACCTGAAAATGTAGGCATGAGATTTGCAAATCCATGGTCTTAGGTTGTGGGGTAATGACCTCCCTATGTAATATTCCCAATTAGCCTCAAGCTAATTGGAATATTAAATTTTTATTTACTTTTCTGTTCATGAATAAATGTATAAAGGAGGAACATAAAAACTCCTAAAATAGCAAAATAAATCAATGCCCCATGTGAACAAGGCTAAATCTGGGTTGCCTTAATAAAACACCCTTATGTGTGAAAGGGATTGAAACATTTGACTGGGTCAATAGGACCAAATCAACAACGTTGTCCAGATGCAATGAACCTCCTATATGCACAACACAGTTTTGGTTGGAGGCTACACATGTGAATAGAGATAAATCTTTGAGATGGTTTGGGGTTTGGCAAGATTTATATCTTATAAAGGAAGAGGAGGACATCAAGAGAACGGTTGTTGTTGAACATATTATTTTTGAATAATTTTTCTGTTTAGACATTTCTCATCTCTTGGATGTTTATTAGAGAATAGTGTTGTTTAGCACAAGGATATCCTGTTTAGGAATCCTTCTCTTTCCTTGAGGAGCTCTTGGAAGAGACTTGTATTTCTTGTCCACTATCAGGCTTAAGGCCAAGCTTCTTCTTCCAACTACAATGTAGATCCTGTTGAGGGTTTGGTTGTGTTTGTAAGCTGCGGCAAGTGGAGGCTAGATCTACTTAGATCTAGGCAAATATAGTGCCTCTTTTCAGTGGGAAAGTCTTCTATTCCCTTGATAAGAGTGTATTGGATCATTGGAGCTTTAGATCTACACCTTGGCATCAGGCCAAGCTATTCTTAAAGCCTATAAGACAATCCATATTCCTATACTACATTATTTTCAAAGGAGAAGCTGCAGGGAGTTTTGTAATACTTTTGCGAGAGAGATCTCTAGTGTTGGGAATCTTCCCTTCATTGCGGTGATCCATTGATTACAGATCTAATCCATGTTATATTCAGATCTGATATGTATGCTCTTGTATTTACTTCATAATTTCTAAATCATTCCGCAGATCTGCTACATAAGGTCTCAGATCTACTCTATGTACTTCATGTTCTGCTGAAAACCCCAAGGGGCATTTGTAGAGGAGCCTTTCTAGTGTACAAATATGATATAGATCTAAATTTTTGTACACAGATATGCTCTAGATCTGAAGTGTAATATACTATTGTTTCAGCCAATAAAAATAATGCTTTCAAGCTTGTTTAGTCATTTTCTATGGTTGCAGCACCTCATTCTTGAGGATTTCTTCATGAAAAATCTTCTATCTTCTGTTCTATAATGTATGGGATTTAATATAACTCTTATTTTTTGATGTATAAGTAAATATTTAGCCTCCATATTTGCCTCCTACTACAGTTCACTTAAACTGTGTTATCTTAAGTGCAATATTGTTTTCCTATTGTTGCAGCCCCATTCTTGGGTATTTTTTAGTTGTACTAGGTGTGGGAGATTTGTTTACCTCACCTAGGCTGATTTGTTTCTGATGTCCTCTTGGATTTAGATCTTATATATTCATATATAAGGGATCCAAGGGCTTAATCTCACTTCTATAGCATCCATTTCTGGAAAATGAATTTTTCAGACATGCATTACTGATAGTCCCAATTTGGGGATATCACAGTGGTATCAAAGAAATCATCTTGGCACAGCCTATTATTTGCATTCTAAGAAGCCAATATATATTTTCATGAAAAGAAAAGACTGAAGAAGAAGATTGATTACACTAAAGACAAAGAAGACAAGGGTCAAACCCCTTTATTTGAAAGAATGAAAGGGAAAGAGTTCTCAAAAACTTTGTTCCAAACTTTTCATGAGCTAAGGAATGAAATCAAGGGAATGAGGAAAGAAAGACATGCATATGATTTGGAGAGATTTGCACATGAAGGAAGCCCCAGTTCTTCATACTCTGTGTGTGAGCATTCAGCCACACAATCAGATCTACAACGTTGTAGCATGCCTACATTCCTAGCAAGAGAAGAAGCAGAAGGAGAGACACCAAAAGAGGAGACTCTTGGTGACTATCTCCAAGAATATGAATCTCAGTCTAAAATATTCAAAGAGCATCTAAGCTTCCTAGGGTTTTTTCAACTCAAAGAAGAAAAAAGATCCAACATACACAAGAGAATAAGAGGGTGCTTGCAACCCACTTTGGGTAGGAATTTTATACCTACATTTGATGGATCACCTAAGAACTCAACCAAGTCTTGGGTAAAGAAGTTTGACACATATTTCCAGCTGCATCAAGTCTCAGAAGAAGAAGCCATAAAAGTAGCAGCTCTACACCTCCAAGGTAAGGCTTATGCCTGGTGGTTATTTGAATCTTCTTCATTGAAAAATGTAAACATCTCTACTTATGCTAAGTTCAGTAGGAGGTTAGTGAAAAGATTTGATTCTATGCCATCCGAAATTTCTTTGGGTAAGCAAACTAAGCTCAAGAAATCAGAACCTTTGCATAAGATGGAAAGATCCATGAAGATAACTCCATTTCAGAACATTGTTGAAGGGGTTAAAGGTCTGCTACGTGATTTATCAAGGGAAAAAGCCCCACTTCAGCAAGAGCATTCTTCTCAAGAACAAGACATGAGTGTTCCTTTTTCAAGGAGAGATCAAGAGAAAGGATCTCTTATTGATGAGGCATAATCCATTGATGAGGAGAAGAAAGAAGAAGAGCTGAAAGGTTCCTCCAGCGTTGTGACAAAAGGAGGAGATCTATTTTTATTGAGAGATGGAGATGAAAAAATTGCTTCCACCAAGGGGGCTCTTGTACCTTTGCAAGAAGGCCCCAAGGATCTTATGCATGAAGAGGATGAGCAGCATGTGTCTATGATGATAGACAATGAGAAAAAAAATGGAGGGAATGTTTTCCAACATTGCATCCAATTTTGGGAAAAAACACTATGATAGATCAGTCCTTTGTGATCAAGACTCCTGACACCAAGGAGATGATGGGTGTTCATGAGTTAACTGCATACAAAGGGAGCACCTTAGGCTGTGAGACCTTGCAGAAGGTGGGTGAAGAAGAGAAGGTGAAGGATCAAAACACTAATACGATGGGAGGTGATCCTCTATTACATGAAGAAGAATATGGGGAAGTTGCTTCACTCAAAAGAACTCTTACATCTATAAGAGTGATTCCCCATCATCATGAGGCTTCCACACAAAAATCAAAGATGGAATGGCACAAGGAAGCAGTCTGAAGTAGTCTTAATATGTTCCCATTTTTTATTCATATGGGAATGAGCCATGAGAAATCATTATCTTGTGGTATACCATCGGGAAGATGACGTAATTCAGATTTGGTGAAGGATTTTTCATGCATTGATGCTCCTTTAATAGATCCAAGGAGGAAGGGAGAACTAGAAGACCATACTACAACATTGAGAGTATGGGGAAGGTATAAGGAGAGGGAAAGTATTTTTCCCTTAACATCATTATCCATTCTCTCATCTCATACTGCGCTGAGAAAAGATGTTGCATGAATGATGGATGACACCATCATGAAGCAAGGAAGGCAATCGTTGAATCAGAAGACAAACTTGTTTGGAGGTTCCTCTTCCATACATGATGAGAGATGGTGGTCACACATGCATACTTTGGCAAAACCAAGGAGGTTTTGGATAGATGATAGCCTTCCATGGGAGACTAACTTCCAAGAACTTCCATTTCCTTTTGAGCATGTGCATGTGCAAGGAGGGCAGCAAGGAAGGAATGGCAACCTTCCACCTTATACCTTTGGCATGGGAGATGTTAAGGAGGAGAAAAATGGGAGGCTTGGCTTTCCAACATACACCTTTGACATGGAAAATTTCAAGGAGAAGAATGACCACATGGCAGACACTTCAGATGACACATTATCAACACTGTCATTGTTGGGCACATTAGATCCATATTGGAAATCCTAACTGTTGATGGAATATTCCAATGATCTTCACACTTGCATGATTCTAGATGACTTGCCACATGATGGAAGCTATTCAATCCTAGATGGAGTCATCTATAACCATGGTAGGATCTTCTTGTCTAGAGCCTCCAAGCTCAAGGAGAAGTTACTACAAAGGGCTTATGAAGAGTTCTATTTTAGCCACACATATTCTATGAAGCTCAACAACATCATCTTGAGGAGATACTATTGGGATGGATTTGAAAAAGAACTATATAAGCATTGTCAAAGATGCATGAACCTTATGTAGTTAGAGCAGCAACAAGACTCTATGATAGAATTATTTCAACCATCTCTTCCTACCTTGGAAGGAGGAGGAAGACCCATACACCACTCCACTTGTATAAGGAGAACTTCGGGTGAAGAACATATATATGTAAAACATGTTTCATTTTTTGTTTGTATGCATTCTTTCACTATTTTTATGCAGGCAATGACTCCAATAAGGAGTGATACATCTTGTAGACCTCATGGCAAACAATGGGCCACAAACATTTCTGAATTTGGCCACTCATTTGGAAGGAAAAGGGAAATTTTGCAACACGAAGGCTACTTTCTAAAGGCACCAAATATATCTGACACTTTCAGTTATGGTGAGATGGTATGGGAAGAAAGCAAGTGGAGGGAAAACCACTTACCACATCTTGATTTGATGCAGGTAGGGGATGCTCTGCACTGGTTCCACATGTGGGACTATGATCCACCTCCACATGCACAAATTTATGTTTGTTTGTACATTGTTTTGATCCCCTATATTGATAATGTACTTGTAATTTTTATGGGGATGTATGGAGGAAGAAGGGAACGCATGCATGTGCCCTATGGAATGACTACACTCCTTGTACTTTATGTCTTATATTTCAGGGAGTGCATTGGGAAAACCATGTTTGTTTCAGGTGATTTATTGTTTCCTTATGGGATGAGCTATTTGCATCTCATGAGAACCTTGATGGAGCAAGTCATGGATGGATGGATTGGTGATCACTTAGCACATGAGAGAAGATTATCATTTGATAGTGTCACGAATGGAGGAGGAAAGAAGTTGAAACACTCACCTTATCAGTTGCTTGAGGACAAGAAACATTTTGGAGGGGAGGAATGTAATATTCCCAATTAGCCTCAAGCTAATTGGTATATTAAATTTTTCTTTACTTTTCTGTTCATGAATAAATGTATAAAGGAGGAATGTAAAAACTCCTAAAATAGAAAAATAAATCAATGTCACATGTGAACAAGGCTAAATCTAGGTTGCCTTAATAAAACACCCTTATGTGTGAAAGGGATTAAGACATTTGACTGGGTCAACGAGACCAAATCAACAGCATTGTCCAGATGCAATGAACCTCCTAGATGCACAACACAGTTTTGGTTGGAGGCTACACATGTGAATAGAGCTAAATATTTGAGAGGGTTTGGGGTTTCGCAAGATTTCTATCTTATAAAAGGAAGAGGAGGACATCAAGAGAAGGGTTGTTGTTGAACATATTATTTCTGAAGAATTTTTCTGTTTAGACATTTCTCATTCTCTTGGCTGTTTATCAGAGAATAGTGTTGTTTAGCACAAGGATCACATGTTTAGGAATCCTTCTCTTTCCTTGAGGAGCTCTTGGAAGAGACTTGTATTTTTTGTCCACTATCAGGCTTAAGTCCAAGCTTCTTCTTCCAACTACAATGCAGATCCTATTGAGGGTTTGGTTGTCTTTTTAAGTTGCGGCAATTGGAGGCTATATCTACTAATATCTAGGCAAATCTAGTGCCTCTTTTTAGTGGGAAAGTCCTATATTTCCTTGATAAGAGTGTATTAGATCATTGGAGCTTAAAATCTACACCTTGGCATCAAGACAAACTGTTCTTAAAGCCTACAGCATAGTCTATCTTCCTATATTGCATTATTTTCAAAGGAGAAGTTGCAAGGAATTTTGGCATACTTTTGGGAGAGATATCTCTAGTGTTGGGAATTTTCCATTCACTGTGGTGATCCGTGGATTATAGATCTAATCCATGTTATATTCAGATTTGATCTGAATACTCTTGCATTTACTTCATAATTTTTGAATCATTCTACAGATTTGCTACATAAGATCTCAGATCTACTCCATGTACTTCATGTTCTGCTGAAAACCCCAAGGGGCATTTGTAGAGGAGCCTTTCTAGTGTACAAATCTGATATAGATCTAACTTTTTGTATGCACATTTGCTCTAGATATGAAGTGTAATATAGTGCTATTTCATCCAATAAAAATAACACTGTCAAGCTTGTTGAGTCATTTTCTATGGTTGCAGCACCTCATTCTTGAGGATTTCTTCATGTAAATTCTTCCATCTTTTGTTCTATAATGTATGGGCTTCAATATAACTCTGATTTACTGATTTATAAGTAAATATTGAGCCTCCATATTGGTCTCCTACTACAGTTCACTTAAACTACATTATTTTAAGTGCGGTATTGTTTGCCTATTGTTGCAGCGCCATTCTTGGGTATTTTTCAGTTGTACTAGGTGTGGGAGATCTGTTTACCTCACCTAGGCTAATTTTTTTCTGATGTCCTCTTGGATTTATATCTTAGATTATCAGATATAAGGGATATAAGGGCTTAATCTCACTTATGTAGCATCCATTTCTGAAAATGCGTTTTTCAGACATGCATTGCTGACAGTCCCAATTTGGGGATATTACAACGTATCACAAACCAACAATTTGTTGATGACAGTATGCTCTTCTGCCATGTATCTCTGAGGAATCTCAGCACGTAAAATACATTCTTCAATTCTTCATGGAAGCATCTGGGATATTGATAAATAATGACAAATTATGCATATTCTTTTTCAACACCCTGAGGAACATTCAATCCTTCCTTGCCTGGGTGTTGGGATTTGGTATCAACTATTTCACCTCCAAGAATCTTGGTATACCTCTATCCTTCTGTTGGCCACATATAAATTTTGGTCTATCAAAAGGTGGCCAAATCATTTTTTCAGCCTTCAAGAAACACTTTCCTGGCCAAAATGTTATCTCTTGAAGCCTGTAGATGATCTCATGCTCATGTCTCAAGGTTTTCACTGTTATTTCTCAGAAACTCAAATTCTGCTAAAAATTTCATGAGAAGACTGCTTCAATATCCTCCTTCTTTTCCCCTTTTTCCTCTCAAAGACTAACCTTCATATTTTTCATCATTTTCCTTTGTTGTCCTTTTTCCTCACCTTTCTTTCATGAAAATTGCCTTGCAGAGTTCCAAACTTCTTTCGAACTCTGTCGAAACCCTCAGAAACCTTTGAAAATCATTGAAAATCCGTGTAAAAAACCCATTTCTCTCTTAAGGGTTTAAGCCCCTTGGCTTGAGTTTCCAAACCACTTCCCCAATACGCCCTCATCATTAAAACCAAGCGCCAAACCCATGAAGCGCTAATCGCATCGGAAAGATTCAAAGTGTGCATGTTTGTGAGCCATTTTAAATGCCGATTGCGATCAGCCCCTTTGTCATAAACTGAAGATCGTATTATCATTTCATCTACCCCATAAGCCCGCAATCGGGCGCTAAGCTTCTTTGAAAATCGTATCCGATGGACGTTTTTCTTTGTAAAACTTGAAAACCCATTTTTTCCAAAGTTTGTTTTAAAATGCCAAAATCACGTGTTTAAATAAAATGGGTTGATCAAAAAGACCGATGCGCAATCGCATCGGAGAAGTTACAAATGGGTTGATTGAAAGACTGGGCCCGAATGTTCCGATTGCGATTGGCCCTAGTTATATAAAGCCCCGGGCCCATGGTACTCCATACACCCAGTGGCCCCGCAATCGGGCGCCAGCCTATCATATATATATTTCGCTCGATCCACTCAAAACCTTGGTTTTTATTGAAATTTATGGGTTTCTCACAAAGTATAAGGGTCTCGCCGGTGCAAAAAAATTAAAGGATCTGGACCGTTGATCTAGACTCGATCTAACGACCCGCGCACAATCGCAAGTTTCAAATCGCATCCCCTCTTCTGCGCACCCCGATTGAAATTTGCTCCGATTAAATCTGGGCCATCCATCTCCCTGTTGATCGGACGGACAGCGCTCAATCGCATCGCAATATTTCAATCGCGTGCTTTGTTGCTGCCCTCCCGATTGCCGATCCCCGATTAAATCCCGACCGTTGATCTTGTTCTCAGATCGACGGCCTGCGCTCAATCGCAAGTTCCCTCCGATCGCAATCACAGACCTTCCCGTCTCACCCCCGATTCCATCGCAGCCGTCCGTCCCGCCAGATCCAACGGTTCAGATTTGTCCCGCACCTCTCCCATCATTCTTCTCCCCTGCCCCTCCGATTACATCCCGTCCGTTCATTTCCCGTTGATCCAACGGTCCTTATTCGCTCCGATCACAAGTCTTGCCCCCATTTCAAAAACCCTCTGATTCACTTTCCGTCGTCGATCTGATCTGCAGATCAACGTCCAGCGCTCAATCGCAAAGTTTCAATCGCAGTGTTTCAATCGCATGTTGTTGTGTGACCTCCCAGATTGCGATCCTCCGATTAAATCTGGGCCGTCCGTCTCCCTGATGATCGGACGGCCTGCACTCAATCGCAAAGTTTCAATCGCAGTGTTTCAATCGCATGTTTTTGTGTGACCTCCCCGATTGCGATCCTCCGATTAAATCTGGGCCATCCACGTGTCCGACCCGCGCAGAATCGCAAGTTTCAAATCGCATACTTTATATCCGTTCCCCCGATCGGCCCACCCCTCCGATTTACTCCCTGCCGTCGATCTGATCTGCAGATCGAACGGTTATCGCCCAATCGCAAAGTTTCAATCGCATCCCCTCTTCCGCGCACCCCGATTGCGATCCTCCGATCAAATCCTAGCCGTCCATCTCCCTGATGATCGGACGGACAACGCTCAATCGCATCGCTGCGTTTCAATCGCATCCCCTCTTCCGCGCACCCCGATTGCGATCCTCCGATCAAATCCTAGCCGTCCATCTCCCTGTTGATCGGACGGACAACGCTCAATCGCATCGCTGCGTTCCAATCGCATCCCCTTTGCTGCCCTCCCCGATTGCGATCCTCCGATTAAATCCGGGCCGTCCATCTCCCTGTTGATCGGACGGACAGTGCTCAATCGCATCGCAATGTTTCAAATCGCATGCTTTTTTGTGACCTGCCGATTGCGATCCTTCGATTAAATCCGGGCCGTCCACGTGTCCAGATCGGACGGTCCCAGATCACCCCCACCGTTGCTCATCGCGCGATCGACGGTTCTGTTTTATTCTTCCTCCCGCGTCATTTAAAATTCCTCTCAGTTAATCTCCACCGTTGGATGATGCCATCCAACGGTCCTGCTCTCTTCCTACGCCTCTGAAGCAGTAAAACCAAATACGCAGGATTTTATAACAAATTGTTTGTATTTTGCAGGTTCTCGAATGAATTCTTCCACCATTTTTGAAGAAACCACAAAGGCCGAGGGTGACGATCCTCTGTCTTCTGAGTTCATAAAGAATCATTCGAGGGGTGTTAGATTTACGTTTTATCAGTGATTTCATGACCCATTGATGCCATTCGACCCCGCTACTGCCCTGCGCACCAGAAGACAAGTAGAAATCATCATTTATTAAAGAGTATCAGTGCCAAAGACAAAATTTATCAGAACCAGAGATTGAAGACCCAAAAACACAGATCTCAAGTAACTTAAAGTGTTTTAGGAAATGACGAAGACATCTGTCGAGCTGAGAAATTCCCCACCGCTATAAGAAGAGGCTAATTGAACCCTCTACAGCTCCAAAGACACCTGCAGTCTCGTTGAGATCAAAGACCGCCGAACAATTAATACTAATTGAGCTATCTTATCTCTAATTGTCGGCAGAACCATTCGAGAAGACTAAAGAACAGTTCAGAAGTAGATATTTAGATCATTTCATCTCAGGAAGTAGAAATAAAGTCACTCCAGCATGACACTGAGCTTCAAAGGATAGCATACTTCCCACTGATTTTAATCTTAAGTGTAACTCAATTAATGCAGGTTAACACCTGTAGATTTCTTGATCAAGGCCCTCAAAGCACCGAAGAGTCATCTTCTGTATTAATTGATCCAAACAGATCTTTTCATAGTGGACCACCGCCTCATTCTTCTATAAATACCTCTGTAGAAGATGAGAAAATGGTTGGTCTCGGGACATCTGAACGCATGTAATAGTCATTCTGAAGCCACTGATGCCCTGTTCTGTAATTGAAAGATACATAAGCTGATATGAGAAGTTCAAAGTTGTAGAGACCCACCGGGCTTGCTGATTGTAACTGGTTTGAACATCAATACAAGCTGCTGATTCATGGAATTCTGAAACTATGTCAATGGTGATGTGTTCCTTACTGTCAATTGTCGTTTTACTTAATGTTTTCACTCTGTTCACTTTCTCTGATAAAGAGCGGCAAACATAGAGTTAGGATATACTCTCCACGGTACCCTACTCTTACTGAAAGCTTTATCTTCTATGTTTTCTTCATTTGAATGTCCTCTTTGAAGAGTTTATTAATGCGGGTTAGTTTAAAAGTACTTCCCTGATCTAGATAGCTCTTTGAGATGAATGTTTTCTATGTTATCCTTGGAGTTTATCAATGCAGCGTAGTTTAAAAGTACTTAGCTGATCTAGATTGCTCTTTGTGATTATCATCTGTGTTCCCTTATCGAATATGCTGAAGCAGGCTGGTTTAAAAGCACTTACCTGATCTTAAGCTGTTTGAACTATTTTTAAATGTTTCTGATGGAAAGTACTTCAATGCAGGCTAGTTTAAAATCACTTACCTGATCAACAGAAATACTTTTATGTTTCTCCTTTAGTACATGTTGAAAGCAAGCTAGTTTAAAAGTACTTACTTGATCTTAGACTGTGCTTTGTTTTTTTTCACTTGTTTAAGTCTTTCACTGCCTATTTGTTTCACTCCATTAATCACCTTAAGAGATCCTTTGATGTACATGACTTGCTCCATGGATCCTTCTTGAATTTGCTATCCAATTAAATCCTCCTATGACTCCATAGCCCAATGGGTTAAAGCTGTTTTTGTCCTTTGCTATCAGCTGAAACATTCCTTCATTTGCAGGCTCTTCACCCTTTATTTTGAACTGCTTTCACCTTCACCATGTCTTCGCCCAACCAAAAACAAACAAAACAAACCCATGCTCTTCATAACTAGCCTAATATCATAATTTCAGTCTTTAAAGATCACATCTTTGAACTCATTTATAGAGAGATCCCTCTCTGGATTCAGGAGGGCTAGATCCTTGAATCCCAAAGCGGTTTGATGTTACCTCTGCAATTGGACTTTGCCAATCTTGCTAATTACAGAGTGATAATAGAATCTTCAGTAGGTAAGTTCTTCCAGTTGATTAGATACTCTGAAATTGATCGATTCCATAGCTGTTGGGTTCTTGTTTCCGTGACCGCTTCAGGTTCCAATATGATTTTTCCTTATTCATCAAGTTCTTGTTGAATCCTTAGTTAAACTGAGAGGGGGGGGGGGGGTGAATCAGTTTAAAACATTCATGGAATTTTAAAACTTTCCTTTAAACTTATTTACACTTTCATTTCATGATCAACTTAATAAGTGATCAATCTTAATATGTGAGCAGCAAGTATTAAGCAGATTAGATACACCTTATCAACACATAAGCATCATGCACATAGAAAGCATATATAAGTGGAAACCCATAAGGGAGAAAACCACATATTATTATTGTTGTGATTCAAAGGCAAGCTCCAAATCCCTCTCATCACTGATTTTCTGTAGGCTCCAACCTACAGGAGGCTACCACCTCGATTCAGAAAGATACAACTTGCAAGGAAGCTCCAAATACCATCTATTTTCTGTAGGCTACAACCTACATGAGGCTCCTACCTCAGCCAGCTACAACTGACAGCTATCAAGCTACAACTTGATATAAAAGCACCAACTTCCATCTATTTTCTGCAGGCTACAACCTACAGGAGGCTCCTACCTCAGCCAGCTACAACTGACATCTATCGAGCTACAACTCGATATGGAAGCACCAAATTCCTCACTCTTTCATAAAAATAAACACATGATTATTTACCTAGATATCAGCTCTGTTTTGTTCCTTCTTCACTGCTATCCACCAGCCTTCATATCTGCCTTATATAATCTCTGAATCTTCACAGCTTCTCTATCTGCTCCTCCTTCTTCTCTGCCTCATTTCTCCATTCTCTAACCTCTCTATGCATATCTATGTGATATTATTTATAGAGTTCACCTCATGAATGTTTGTATTCCACAGGGAATTCAAAATGAACAGCCATGACTCTTTGACTTCTGCATTCTCATTTCTTTGTCCAGCTCATTCAGAGGAATATAACAATATGTACAAATTTCAGTTTTACAGTGGAGTTTTGTTTGCCTATGGAGACTTGCCTTTGCATCACACACAATAAAAATAATTTTAAATCATTTACATTCACATTTACAGTTACATAAATCAATTTCACTCAGCCCTTTTTCGGCCCTTGGCTTGCTGTGCATTTGTCTTTTCTGCTGCTATCACTGTCTTTTTCAGTTCTGCATATTCTCCTGCTTTCTATGCATGTACTCCTGATTTTTCCTCATTTTCATTCCTGTGCATGTGAAAATGTATCTCCAATTTCTGTGCTCTATACAAAATTTCGATCTGGGCAATTACAATATCTTATTTTTTGAACTGGAAATTTAAATTACTGTACGTGGAAGCTTCTTTCATCTATGGTTATGAAACCATACATATGATAAACTTCATATTTCAAATATGCATATACAATTAAATCCAAACTCTAACCCTCATTCAATACACTTATGAGCATTCGAATCAACTTTCAACCTTTATAATAAAATGCATTATATAGTGGCCACTTTATGGAATGGATTAGTATGAATTCTTCGTCGAAGTGTACGAAAAAGAACCACTTTAGCTACGCATAACTAATAGCCCTAACAACAATAGAGGCTGCCAAACATCTTCAGATCT